>MU284221.1:4521-46384 GCA_022478815.1 Daldinia bambusicola
GTCCACCCACATAAAACCCCCACTTCAAAACCCCCCCGTACACAACACAACACTGGTTTTAAAAAAAAAAAAAAAAAAAAAAAAAAAAAAAAAAAAAAAGGCCTACCTAGCCCATAGTACGACGTATTTATTGTCGCAAGGACACATTTGCCTAGTAGTAGTACATCTACTACTACATACCTCATACCGTTTCATCCCTCGCCGCAGAGATAAAACCGTCCGCAATTTCACCTATCGACCGGTCAGCCGGTGTAATATGACCACCAAAGCCGACTCTCATCAAGTCCGCCGTGCGGAGTTCGAGATCGAGAGATAGAGAGACAGGGAGAAAAAGAAACTCTCGGGATTAGAAGAGAAGACGGTTGTATTTTCCCCTGTCCTCTCTCTCTCTCTCTCTCTCTCTCTTTGCCTGTTTCTTTTCCTATCCTCCATAAATCCGTGCGCGCTGGTTTGGGGTTTTCTCCTTCCTTTCTCGGCCGGGCCGTCCCGTCTTCTTCCTTTTCCCACCCACTTATCGACGACCGGTCTGGCGAGTAACCTAAGCAGCGAGACTCGCCCAGGGGTCGAGATCCTTCCCGACAGCGAGTCTAGGCTGGTTCGTGCGTTTGGGCGCCCGGGGGGGGCGCTTTCGACGACGTTCAGCAGTAACGGGTTATGTAGGTAGGTTTCGACTAGCACAGCGTCCTTTTTTCCTTCTTTCTTTCTCATTTGTCCTCGCTGTTCCGTCAGCGTCTAGCATGGATGGGGTTGATTTACGCCGAAAGCGCTGGAATAATTCTGGAAAAACACACATCCTTTCCCCCGCCGGCTGCGAGCTATCGGCCGATTCCTTCGGGGCTTTGCTTCGGCCTTTATGCTGACCTTCTATACTATTCCCCTCTTGCGTACTGCCCGAAAGCTGTGTGTCGGATAGACGGAAGAGAGAGGGAGATAATTCCTTCCTTTCGTCTTCGACGCCATTATCTGCGCTCCTTTTTCCCCCAAACCCCGTATAATTTCGGGCTTTATCGTTCGGCGTTTTCGCGCCCGCGAGAAGACTTTCCTTCTTTCTAACGTCAAGGAATCCATACTTCAGCTGAGCTGTGGGATCACGCTTCGAGGGGTTTCTCAGCCGCCTTGCCGGGGTCGCCTTTTCTTTATGCGGTAGGTCTAGCATGACTTAGGAAATATTCGTATTGCCTACCAGTGGTGATTTGTCTTGATCTGCGTAAATAGAAGTCGTAGTGCTATTCCCACTTCTGATATCTCGATATATCTTGACAAATCATGCAGGTGTGTGCCGATTGAGCTAACGCATGGAAACACACCTCTTGCCCCAAATATCCCAAATATAGACCCCTATATCCCACTTAGCCTTAACAACTGTGAAGAAACCCCCCATCTTTGCCCACCTTTAGACTGGGACGACTCATGTCACATAAATGGGGTGTATGTACGTCACGACTCCCCCCACGACTGCTGAGCCTGCCGCATGCTTCTGCGTGGGTGGTCATCCCCTAGAAATCTGGGCAGACATCAGACCGCTTTGCCTGCAGGGAAAATATTGTTGTCTACCTAGGTATGCAGAGTTGTATGCAGAGTAAGCGTGTCTGTCATAGACACTGACCCTTCTAGAATGTGGAGTGCATCCGACAGATCTAAGGGTTCAATTAACTACCCCCCTTTCTCTCTTTTCGTACGATACATCCGGAGGTGGTGAGGTATCCGAGCCTGGGTACCTAACCTATGTAGGTAGCTGAGCGACTGTTCCGGAAGGAAATAGTAATCCGGAGTTACATTCGTCTCCGGGTTTGACGTGATTCCGAACTGCCAACTTGGGTTATTCCTTTCAGACACGTTGTACCTTAAGTATTGTCTTATGTACCTACATAGGTAGGTACATATCAACCTTATACAACCTATCCTCTGCTTTGGCTATAGTAAACAGAAACATATAAGTATTGAATTAACTTCAACGTCAATACCTACTTAGCTTACCTGTAGGTAAGCAGGAGGTAGTTTTATCTACCAAGTATTAACTAGTTTTCTCTCAGTCTACCGTTCCCGTTCACTTACACCTATAGCCAGCCAAGTTTAGTCACTAAACAGGAACCCGCATAAGCAATAAGCGTTTCTGTTTATGGAAAGCTAAATTGTCCTCAGGGCATGGCCTATACGAGTAGGCTAATAGGAAATACCATTCTAGACTATTTGACTTAGGCAGAGGAGGGAGGGTCTGCAGGTTAACTTGTTTTTTATGACGCCGTGCTTTAATTCTACATCGGATGATGCGTTATGAGTCCTATTATATCACCTTAGGTTGGCTAATCAAATTCAAGCCTGTCATAGGGATAACACATCATGTGCTTGCGTAAGGACTTTACTAGAATGATATGTGCTGGCATCATCGAACTCTTGGGCTGGCCTAGAGGCTTTCTTACAGGATACATTAACAGCACATCCAATCTAGACTCAAAGATGTCTCTACATGGACTCCGTCAGGACGAGCAGGAACATCTTCGGTTCCTACGTAGGATACTTGAAATAGTAGCCTTTTCCCTCTAACAGTTGTAGCGTCAGCACTATTGAAAAAGCGAAGACGCAGCTTTGGTTGGCAGGGTCATACGTAGGTCTATTTCAATACGAGGAAAGAAACGAAGACTTCTTCTTCAAGTATACGTGATATGAGCTCTTTTTCAAAACGTTAATTACTTTGCAGTGGTTGTTTCTAAGTCGCGTAGCAACTGAGAAGCCCCCCTATTATGTTTATACATAGGGCTATTCTAAACTGTCACTTCGCCTATCCCAGAACACATCATCCTTTTGGGTCACATCTAAATATTGCGGAATACCGATCTATGTATACTTACGTACGTGGGTATATCTATATGGGCGCATATCTGCGGAAATACTCTAGGTTAATCCCGGCTGATGTATGCAACTGCCGGAGAAGATGTAGGACAGCTATATAAGCTGCAGCTGCAGCTGCAGGATACCGATATGCCTGCTCACACATATATACCAGCTGCCTAAGGTATCTAACAGGAAGGGGTGACATACGGGTGTGTGCATAGGCCTAGAGCTTCTAAGTAAGTCTAGAAACTCAGGTTGGTTAACTTAGACTCGATGGAGACCCCATTTATAAAGCAAATTGGTTCCTAGGTCTGGAAATGATAGGTATCTAAATAGGTATAGATAGATAAGCTTCCACGGCTAGAATGCGGTATCCCTATATCAGGCTGATTTATTTGTTTAGTACCTGTTGGCATCCGAGTGCGTGAGATACCGCCGAGGACCAACGTCCCTACGCTAGCTTTCAGGGGATGGCACAAGGGGCGGTAGTACGAATGAACAAGAAGAATAGAACGATAGGAGTGGTAAGAGTTACTCTAAGAGTATGACTAGTATAAAAATCCGTCAGAACCGAGCATAGATGTGAGTGTAGTGACTGGCTGCTTATCACACTTATTGGACGGGTACGTGAATAAAACAGTTAGCAGCTACAATGCTAGATTGGAACTAAGCAGAACCGTCTATTTACGTACGCCATATGATATCCTGGTACATCTGCCTCCATAGTTCTTGCCTGCCGTCTTCAATTGAGAAATATGTTTCAAGCGAGGAGGAAATACAAAAACTGCTGCCATGTTCGAGTATCTATGTAAGGAGTAGTATACTCTGGCATATGCATCATCTCTCTTATCCAATTCGTTCTTCTCCTATTCACTCTCTACTGCTATGCCTAAACACTTCTTCGATCAGATAATAGATGCGTAGAGCAAGCAAGTGAAAGACTGCAGTACGATTCTTCTTCCGGCCCCCATAATGACTTTACGCCTTGGCATATGCAGCATGCTAGGTCGGCGACCAGTCATAGTAAGGTATATATTAGGTACGGATGCACATTCACCTGGTAGGCTACCGGTCTATATGAGAGAGAACACACCTGAAATGTATATTGCAAGCATATGAGAGCACAGTTCCTGTCTGGGCAAGTCGCTTATATATTAAACACTTCAACCTTGAAATATATAAATGAGTGCCTACGTGACCTACATTTAATCGTGCTTCCGCGGTATTCTGATA
The DNA here is from genome assembly GCA_022478815.1 of Daldinia bambusicola. Taxonomy (NCBI): domain Eukaryota; kingdom Fungi; phylum Ascomycota; class Sordariomycetes; order Xylariales; family Hypoxylaceae; genus Daldinia; species Daldinia bambusicola. The sequence goes on from MU284221.1 coordinate 8,587, forward strand.
ATATTGGACAGGTCAAGACGTCGCACACTGCAAACGCCTAACCTACTAGGCTATTACGACCATATACGAGTATGCCATAGACCTAGTATCCTGCTGCCAAGTATTACTTCAACCAGAAAACCCGCCAGGATCGATGCTACGCAGGCCCGAATGCTAAAGAGTGAGGCAAAGGGGGGCAAGAGTATGCAGTATCAATAGTCCTCGAGAGGTCCTGGGCTCGGTCTGAGAACTATCTGTAATAGACAAACACAATCACTAGGATTCTTCAGTTTAAAGCAGAAACCTCGCCTGACATCAATATGCAGAACCAGATGCGAGCTGTATCCGAGACATTGCCCTTGATATTGTCTTAGATTTGGCACGCTATATACCTAGCCTGAGGTATCTGGTGAGTAGAGTTGGATCGCCGGCGTCCCGTAGAGAATTTCCAAAAGCTTGGCTCTTATCGTGGCAAAAAAAGATATGAACTATAAAATGCGACTAATATAGGGTAAATGTGGTTGTCAAACCATCATCGCCCTATATGAAACATCTCAACATGATTATATAGACATATAGGATCCAACTCACGTTGATAATAACTATCAAAAATAACAGCGTTGGAACAGGTCGTATTGTTCGTCTCTGGACCTCAGAAGCTCGAAGAAAAGGGTAACACAATACATAGCAAAGGACAGGCCAGCAGCGATAGCGATACTGTCAACCATCTACATAGGGGCCACTATAAACTGTTCCGTTTCATTCGTATCTCCAAACCGAGACGCCGTACCGTAAAGATCCAGCCCCAGCACTCGTCCTGCCGCGATCTCCAAGTCGCAGCAGGTGGTATGAAAAGAATCAACAAAAGCTGGTTTGCCGACCAACCAACAATAGCAAAGAAAAAAAAAAGGTCCAGACTAAGTAAATACCAGAAGTAGTTGTAAGTAGACGAATATATTCCCCATTTTGTCGCGCATTTCCCGTATCCCATCATGATGCTAGACGTCATGCTAGATTGCGACTAGATTAGTCTCGTAAGGCATTTTCATCGCCAAATGGGCTGCCATCCCGCTGCGTCAAAGATTTACTCCTGTCGGCTCGCGAGACCGAGTCCCCAATTACTGCGCTAAGGGAGCTGTTATTTCTATCGGCACGAGTAGGCGGGTCCGCAAAGGGGCCCTGATCTTCGACCGGTGTGTCGTCAATTATTGTGACTGCATTGGACTCTCTTTCATGGCGTGATTCGGGAACTTGCTCCAAGGCGTCTGAATTGCCCTCAGCAAGAGGAGAAGATTTCGATTTCACATCGATTGTCTTAGGTCCGCTACCAACACGGACCATCTGAGGGCGGACGGCAGTGGCAGTCGATGCGCTGGCATTTTTGAAAAAGGTAGCCCCGATACTGAAGGCTGGGGAAGGAGGTGGCTGATCGTATTTTTCGTAGTCGACGGCTGGAACAGGCGGCGTTGAACTGCCGCTGTTGCTGCTGGGAGCGCGAGATTTGACACTGATAATAGATGGCTTAAGGAAATTGCCCTTTTGAGCGGGGAGAGGAGATACTATAGCATTCTTTCCGTATATAGTGGAAGCAACGCTTGATCGCGGAGCATATGACGTTCGGGCAACCGACGAACGATCGCTGTAGCCTGATATACCCGAGTACGTCGAGTCTCGAAGTTCGCCGGGGACGAAGAAACGCTGCTCGTCGAAGGGAGAATTACTACCGCTTTCTGAGTGCGCGATAGGAATTGGTGGTACTGGAGGAACAAGTAGCGTGGGTGACGTAGGTGTAGCTCGATTGGTTACGCCAGGAATGTATGCAATCTGAATGATATTCGAAGCACGGGTAAGGACGGTGGATGCGATCGAGTGGACGGTATGTGTCGATTCTCGCTTCGATCGGCCTGCATCCAATTCATTTGGCATACCCGTAGCCTCCTTCGTATGTTCCACGTCTCCTTGCCACTGTTCTGCCTCGTACTGCGATCTCTTACTTTTGATACAGAATCTCCAGACCAAGTAGGTGATAATCCCAATAGCAGCTAAACCTCCTACCACGCCACCGGCAATCGCACCAGCATTCGGACCTTGGCTGGCGGTGGCGGTGGCACTACCGGCGGTTGGATCTTTTAGACAGAAGGCCTGAGAACACTCATCGCAGGACTGAATAGTAAATTGACATATTTCATCATCGGCACAAGGGGGACACGCCGGGGCGCCAGTCTCGCATTTTATGCAACCATTTTGTCTGTTGAAGAGTGAAGGGACATCATCGTCTAAACCTCGAGCGTTAGAGATGGCAATCCAGAGTTAAGAAGTTGACTTACTCAGGGAAACCCCAACGAAGCCGGAAACACCTGCCATTGGTAACTGACAGAGGGAATTTCGCCCCCGGATGTGAAAGGTAGCTTGACGATTTAAATTTCGAAGAAACTCGGAATCAATGCCTTGATACGGATCGACACTATGATGCTAGACGCTGAAGACCTTGGCTTGGCGGTGAGCTGGACCCTACTGCAGATCGGTCTGACTGGAAAGTCTTGATTGGCGATTGATATCTAAGAGCCCGATACCTCAATTTTTGTGCGTCGATGGTTGCAAAGTGGTACTGGACGACACGGAAGCGTCAAGCGTCGGTGTTGTTCGTCGTGGTGTCGAATTGGCAAAGACTGGGGACGGAAGAAGGGGGAGGCGCGGGAACGTTTGGCGTTACAGGTGATGATTTAATTGATGGTTTAATTGATGAGGAGGATAAACGAGTGACAGAGAGACTAGCTCAAAGAAATGAAGTCGAATAAGTGCAACCTAGGTTGCCATAGAAAAGAACATTTAACAAAAATCCACTGTAGTATCGATTGCAGCTTGTGCGAGTGATACTTTTTTGAATTTGCAGCGTGGTTAGAGTATGACAGGAGAGATGAATTGGTGGAATTGGTAAGAAGGGAAAGAATTGAACGAGGATGGATCCCGCACGACAGAAGCGGCAGAAGTGGTAGGAGTGCGTTAGAGTGGGCAGAGGGGGGGAAGGTGGGAGTGCGATAGTCCGAAAGTGTAAGGTGAGAACTCAAGGAAACTACTATGTACAAGGAAACTACAAAGAGGAATGGGGCCAATGGGGCCCTATGGGCAGGTGGAAAGCATAGCGGACAAGGTCCAATTCGGCTTCATTAATTGATTGTCCTGGGCGAAACAGCCATAAGGAGGAAGAATAATGGGTCGATTTATAGGTACGTACTGTTTTACCTGCTAAAGCACTGTACTATGTAAGGTTAGGTACTAGGTACCTAGCTACTGCCCAGCATTACCCAGCGTTACCCAGCGCGGGAACATTGTACATAATAGCAAAATTGCCAAATTAGGCGAAACAAACTCGTTTGGCAGGGACCAACAGCGCTCTCTTATTGGACCGCTAGTCGCTGCTAAATAATCCTCCAGGACTTTAGGATATTTTGTACCTTCTGATCCAGGAACAGCTCAAAACGTTCAAAACACAAGTGAAAATAGACATGTGCCAAAACGGGAGAACAAAGAGGAGATCGTTAATTGGTTCCATATTTCAAAGTTCTTCGTCAAAGAATTCTCAAAATAGAGAATAACTACTTCGTACTAGTAATAAGAAAAAGAACTTATCTTTGTCGAGTTCGCGCATCATCATGTACATACCTACACACATCCGGGTATATAAAAGATCCCATGTAGTAGGCAGGGCTAGAACCTCCTGGGTCTACGGGGTCCACGCAACTGGTATGCGTAGTACTCCGAATCAAGTTCTTGGTGTTGTACGAAGCAATATCTTTTAAATGATCCGGCCCCTCGCTCAGAATTTTATCGGATTGGATGCTTGGCCCTGGGGGATGGAAGTGTATCGCCGTCAGCAAGCAATCAATATAGCCAGAACGAATCATTGTCTGCGGCCTACAAGTGCCGTCAAGTATCATTGTATATCTTCCGCCCGGAGATTTTTAAGAAGTTGCTTTGCCGCTTTTCCGGGAATGATGGAGATGGAAATATAAAAAATCTACTAGCTGCCTACCCTTTTTGCTATTATTTCACAAGAGCCATTGTTCATTGATTAAGCCATGGCTTCTTTGTAGAATAACTACCTAGGTAGATAAAATTATGAGAGACTGGGTACGGATTAGATCTTCCATTTCTAATTTTATAGACAGGGAACTATATAAAAGAAAATTTCGCATGAAGAAAACGACGAATAGTACGGTTTAGCGTTCGGTATATTTGTTGAGTAATATACCCAAGTACCGTACCTTTAAATCGACATGCTGAATACAATAGAAATGAAGAAACCCTAGGCTTCTACCTATAAAAGCGATTGCGCTCAAATCTCGAAGATGGGATAGGCATGACTATAAATAAGGAGGTTATAAATAAGGATATACTTACTTTAGAGGTAGGTAGCTTATTCGTCGTTCGACGCCTAAGCAATACACTAAGAGTTCACCTCAACCTGTCGATCCTATCTAACGTATCAAACTTGATAATCAGCATTTCCTAGAGACGAAATAAGAGATGCACTAATGTGGTAGGGTTGTCAAAGGCGCTGATGGGTTAAGCTGATGCTCTGAACTCTGAGGCTGAATGCAATATGAATGGACATGACTTGACGATAACTATTTCGTTTAATCCGCCCTATATGATGCTCAAGGAATTATATAGCTGGTTAATATTTCTACATATACCTACCTAGGTACGTAGTACATATTATCTGATACGAGGAAAGTAATTCGATACTCAAATATAGATAAAATAGGTAACATTCGTAAGGCTCGATGCGACGTTAGGTTGTTACTCACTATGCATTTAGTAACGGCCTAAGATGTTATGAAAATAAGTGCTTAACACTAATATTCTTTTCATTAACCTTTTTGGACGAGGATGAGGACAACTGAAATTCGAAAAATTATTTTCATATAGAAAAAAAATTGAGAATCATTCTAATAGTCATCTTGATGATATATGAGACGATTCGGTAAAGTGATGCAGATAGGAAAATGACCTACATGGTAGTGGAATAGGCACTTTTTGGCGCCATTCTGCGGTCCTATGTTATATGGGATGATCAAGGTACTTAACCTAACATATAGGTCTTAGGTAATATCAAATAATAGTAGAGGCAAGATACATAAGATCAGCATACGCAACGAGGAGGTTATTTTCACCGAATCTTGCACCGCCTCATTCTTTTATCCACAAGGTGTATGTAACTAGCCCTAGGGGATATATACCCCACCCAATGAGGCTACTACACAGATCTCCACTACCATAGTACCTGCAAGCTCTCCTATTTCTTGCTATTTTTAGCCCCAAAGGACCCCTATGCTGCCTTGACGTGAAAGGCGAAGATTTACCTTCAACTTCACATGGCTGTTGTAACTTTGACTTTCGAAGCTTTTAGCTGAGGAGTTCAGTACGAATACATACTACTCACCAGACATATGAATCCAGAATCAAGAAATACATTCATTAGATAGTATTTACACCCAGCGATGCTATCAGAAAAAACATACCTACGAAAGTACACGTAGGACATTGGGGAAGTTGTGGATACTTAGTTTCAAGCTAGCAGCAAAAGCTGAGGTTGCCAACGAACTAATCCAGTCATCCCCTGAAAAAATTACAATACGGAGAATATGCATTTAACAGATCTATCATAATTCGTATTCCCCATGTACCATCTAATCTGCCTCTTGTAATAGGGGCCAACTGCCGTTCGTTAGCGTTACCTTACGTAGGTACTGAAACATATATCTGAAAAGACAAAAATCATGATAGTAGATAGGTATGTTATTCTCTGGAGAATTCGAGAAACAAAAAAGGCAGGACAAGAGATGGTGTTGGGTAGGAGCAATGCCTGTGTGCGGCTTGTCTCATTCTTTATCCCTGTGCTGACCGATATGCAGTGTCCAGTAGGCTACCCACGAGCATTGCGCCTTGTCGGATCGATACTATTTGCCAGTAGCTTGCATTTGTGGCTGAAGCCTGGAGGTTGGATCCATCTTGAAATAAAACTTCGTAAAGCTTTCCAAGGTACTGCGTGCCTCTTTTTTTTTTTTTTTTTTTTTTTTTTTCCTTCTTCTTCTTCCTACTTTAGGTCCCTAGGTAGATAATCCTCCACCGCATCGTCTTACCTCTAGGTTAGGTAGTTACTCACGTCAAAACATTACAGGATATACTCACAGAGAGATATATTATTTGGGTGTGATACTGATGAATAGCAAGTACCTAGGTCATCAAGTGACACACTACCTAATGTAGAGGACATAAGATAAAGAGCAAGTGATGAATAAATTTCAGGTATTTCAGGTATCTAGCGGTTGGAGAACAGGTATGCAGGTTTTGGTTTTGGCCAATTAGATTGTCGCGTGGCGGCGGCGCTAGCGCAGATAATTTGTAGAGCATGACAGAGGCGAACCCTCCTCTGCAAGCTGGGTAGCGTGCTGCATAGCAGTGAAAGTAAAGGGCTGATTCGCCTGTAATTGGTGCTAAGCCACATCAGCCCTGGCAAACAAGTGAGAATAAGTGCTATCAATCTTGGAGGCGGTGGATACCATGCCTACAGGTACCTAACTCACCTCTGTTTTTCTGCATGTCTCCTTTTATGTACTTGGATTTTTAGCGGCCCTCTCGTACATATAATCATATGGGGGTTGCGTCCCGACGCGGATCCCATCCCAACCTGAAAAAGAAAAATACGAACGACCGCCCTTCCTTCATCTTTCCCCTTAGAAACACCTAAAACATCATTCTCACCCATCGCAAGGCCTCCCCCTATGTCTTCGAGCACCGGGTGATTGATTCATCAGATTGCTCGATATCCTTTCCCTCTTTTATTATTTATTCTTGCAGCAATAAGCTTGCTTGCAGACAGGACGCCATTATTAATCTTTTGTCCTGTGGGGGGGAAACTCTGATTCTCGCGTGGCCCCCTGGATCTTGCATCGCTCCTTGAAGTGTTCGAGGGATCGACATCGACACAACTCGAGCTTTGGAAAGCGAAAAAAAAAGGACAAGAAACAACAATACCTTAAACGGGTTGTCACCCTGTCATTTAAGACTGATTGGTGTAGCCGACAGTCAAAATGGCTTATAACGGTGGTCACGGTGACGAGTACGACGGGCATCGTCTTCAAGACATGCCCGCCGGCAGCACGGTAAAGTTTAACCTTAACCCTAACCATCGCTTTGGGAAAACTTATCCATCTATAAGGTCACACAGCTAATTTCAACCTCATGGTATATAGTATCACCTCCCCCCTGTTGACCAAGATGAGGATGAATCGCAGCGTCATCTCCTGGGACAAACTCCTGGTCTCCACTACGAACAGGATCGGTTGGGTGCCAATGAACCTCCCGCACGCCCAGTTTCGGCTTACAGTCTTTCTGAGTCTTACGCTACGAATGCTCCTCCTACTACACAGTCACCAGCACCTCAATATACCAGCGAGTATGGAGGTGGCTATGCCGGCCATCAGCTTGAGGATACTGGTTTCGGATACGGACGACCTGCATCTACGGTCGACAGCGATGAAGGTTGGCTACGTCGCCAGCAGCCCGGCGGTGGTGGCGGTGGGTTGAAGCGCTATGCTACCCGTAGGGTTAAGCTAGTTCAGGGATCCGTTCTCAGCGTCGATTACCCCGTACCGAGCGCTATCAAGAACGCCGTGCAGGCTAAGTATCGGGACACTGAGAGCGGCAGCGGAGAGTTTCTCAACATGCGATACACGGCTGCCACCTGCGACCCGAATGATTTTACTCTGAAAAATGGTTACGATCTTCGACCTCGTATGTATAACAGACACACAGAGCTTCTGATCGCCATCACCTACTACAACGAAGACAAGCAGCTTTTTTCGCGAACTCTTCATGGTGTTATGCAGAATATCCGCGACATCGTCAACCTCAAAAAATCCACCTTCTGGAACAAGGGTGGCCCTGCCTGGCAAAAGATTGTTGTCTGTTTCGTTTTTGACGGTATCGACAAGGCCGACAAGGAGACACTGGACGTTTTGGCGACCATTGGTGTCTTCCAGGACGGTGTCGTGAAAAAGGAGGTTAACGGAAAAGAGACAGCTGCTCACATCTTCGAGTACACTACTCAGCTGTCCGTTACACCGAATCAGCAGCTTATTAGGCCGGTGGATGACAGCCCTCAGACCTTGCCACCCGTCCAGATGATCTTCTGTCTGAAGCAGAAGAATACCAAGAAGATCAACTCTCACCGTTGGCTATTCAATGCGTTTGGCAGAATTTTAAACCCGGAAGTGTGTATTCTTCTCGATGCTGGTACTAAACCAGGACCCAAGTCGCTGCTCGCACTTTGGGAAGGCTTCTACAACGACAAAGATCTTGGTGGTGCTTGTGGTGAAATCCACGCCATGTTAGGCAAGGGCGGCAAGAAGTTGACGAACCCTCTTGTCGCCGTCCAGAACTTCGAGTACAAAATCTCCAATATTCTGGACAAGCCTCTTGAGAGTTCTTTCGGCTACGTGTCTGTGTTGCCTGGTGCTTTCTCTGCATATCGATTCCGGGCTATTATGGGGCGACCGCTAGACCAGTATTTCCATGGTGATCATACTCTTTCCAAGATTCTCGGTCCCAAGGGTATCGAAGGCATGAATATCTTCAAGAAGAACATGTTCTTGGCCGAAGATCGTATCTTGTGTTTCGAGCTTGTCGCTAAGGCTGGTTCCAAGTGGCATCTGTCGTATATCAAAGCTGCCAAGGGTGAGACTGATGTGCCCGAAGGTGCTCCCGAATTCATCAGCCAGCGACGACGTTGGCTCAACGGTTCCTTCGCCGCCACCTTGTACTCGCTGATGCACTTCGGTCGTATGTACAAGAGTGGTCATAACATCGTCCGCATGTTCTTCCTGCACATCCAGCTTATCTACAACATCGTCAACGTCGCGTTCACTTGGTTCAGTTTAGCATCTTATTACCTGACAACAACGGTTCTTATGGATTTGGTCGGACAGCATACAGAACCCGGCCCAAATTCTGCTGAGAAACATGGATGGCCGTTTGGTGACACGGCTACTCCTATTGTCAATCTCGTTCTTCAGTATCTGTACATTGCCTTCCTGATTCTCCAGTTCATTCTTGCCCTTGGTAACCGTCCTAAGGGTTCCAAGTGGTCTTACATCGCATCGTTTGGCTTGTTCGGATTTATTCAGCTCTACGTCCTCATCTTGTCCGGTTACTTAGTCGTGAAAGCTTTCCAACCAGAGAATTTACCCAACGGTGAGAGTGCTGGCGATGCGCTCAAGGACATGTTTACGGGCCAATCCGAGGTGGCTATTATTATCCTGGCGTTACTGGCGACATTTGGTTTGTACTTCATCGCATCGTTTATGTACCTCGATCCGTGGCACATGTTCCACTCGTTCCCGCAGTACTTGGTTCTCATGTCAACGTACATTAACATTCTGATGGTTTACGCTTTCAACAACTGGCACGATGTTTCATGGGGTACCAAGGGTTCGGATAAAGCAGAAGCTTTACCGAAGGCTCAAGTCGTGAAAGATGAAAAGGGTGAAGCGGCCATAGAAGAAATCGACAAGCCTCAGGAGGATATCGACAGCCAGTTCGAGCAGACAGTCAAGCGTGCCTTGGCTCCTTTCAAGCCGGAGCCTGAGGATGAGAGCAAGGACCTTGAGGATTCGTACAAATCCTTCCGAACATCATTAGTCGTTGCGTGGCTGTTCTCGAACTGCGCTCTTATTGTGGGCGTAACTAGTGATAAGCTGACCACGTTCGGTGTAGGAGTAAGTTTCACATGAATACATAACATTAATAGACAATGAGAGACGGTATGCTAACTGATTTATAGGGTACCACTTCAGACCGACAGGCGCAGTTCTTCAAGTTCCTTCTTATCGCCACGGCAGCTATGTCCTTCGTTCGTTTCATCGGATGCTGCTGGTTCTTGGGTAAGACCGGAATTATGTGCTGCTTCTCCAGGCGGTAGAGCGGCTGGCACTCATCGGCGCAATCAGCTCTTACGAGAATTTATACGCCTGCGATTTGTACAAATGTCGCCTATCTCCAGGACCTGGCGTCAAACACTGTTTCTATGCTGGATAGAAGGGCGATATGTCTCGGTTTTACAGGACAGGATAAGGGGGATTCCGAAAAGTTGCGGCTACGCCGTAGGTCTGTTAACCGTGTGACATTGTTTAGGCGTTAATGACCTTCTCCTTTTATATACACACCTAATGTTTCTGAGCTGGATAGTCAGGTCAGTTTCTTATGAACCATTTTAGAAAATCGATGAGTTTTTTTATGGCATCCATCGAGACGATGTCCAGTGTGCTTAGCTACCTAACCTTAGGTACGTTAGGTAGCTAACCTATATGCTTATAATCCTTATGGGTGCTGTGTGTTTTCACCTGGGCATTTAATAAATTCCATGTGCCTCCGCCTAAACTTGGGGTGAGCTAGGTACGTAGAACCTGTACCTAGAACCCGTACCTAGAACCTACACATGACCCCACTACATCACGTAAACTTGCATTTATTGGTACCAGCCTTACCTAAAGTTTGTAATTGATAATACCTTAGGTACATAGGCCAACTTTGCCCCGCGTTGAAATAAACAACTGAATTACCTATACACAAAACCGTTTCCTTGTGATTTCCAAGTCGAAGCCATTAAAAGTATTGGAACTATCTTTTGCCCCTGACTGCTGGCTGGCCTTTTCCTATACGAACCGCGATAACTGCCGTACAGTCGAGCCGGTATCTCTCCTCTGCAAATTACTATGGAGTCTTTAGAAACGATACAGGCCCGGCATCGTAAAGAACAGCGCGACTTACAAGCCCGAATCACGAACAAAAAGAAGAATGCGACGAAGAAGACGCGGAAAGGCGTGAACGACGAATGCGCCGAGCTCGAGCGGCAGTTGAAAGAGAGGCAGGAACAGGAGCTCGCCGCGTTAAACGGAGAAGTCGATAATGAAGAAGACACAGCGGGCGAAATAGAGGAGCAAGAAGACGAAAAACCAAACGGCACGAGTCGGAAAGATGCGACGGATGGGATAGCAGAGCAGTTGGATCGTACGAACATCTCTCAACAACCACCGGAGCCAAATTCCTCAACGACACAACTACCACCACAACAGCAGCAGCAGCAGCAGCCCAAGAAACGCAATCGCCAAAAGGAGCGCATGGCCCGACGAGCAGCAGAACAAGAAGCTGCCGCCGCCGCCGCGGAGCAAGAAGCGGCCAACATGACGGACCACCGAAAGCTCGAGAAGACGTACCTGCTCAAGGCGTTCCAGGCGCACCACCTGGTCGAGAAGGAGATCCAGCCGGACGGGCACTGCCTGTTCTCCGCCGTAGCCGACCAGCTGGAAGCGCGGGGGGTACCTCTGTCCCTAGGCCTAGGCGCGAACGCGGATGCGGATACGGAGACGGAGACGGAGACAGAGAAAGAGAAAGAGGGAAAGATCAAGGGCTTGCCGGCGTACAGGGTGGTCCGACGGGCCGCGACGGAGTACATGGCGGCGCACGCGGAGGACTTCGCGCCGTTCCTGGAGGAGCCGCTGGACGCGTACGTGCGCCGGATCCGCGACACGGCGGAGTGGGGCGGCCAGCTCGAGCTGTCGGCGCTCGCGAACGCGTACGGCGTCGAGATCAAGGTCCTGCAGGACGGGAGGACGGAGACGATAGAGCCGAATCCCGGCGGTAGCACGGGAAAGAAGGAGGAGGGCGAGGAGAGGAAGAGGATTTGGCTTGCGTATTATCGCCATGGGTACGGGCTGGGTGAGCATTATAATTCGCTGAGGCAGGCGGATTAGGGGGGTAAGTACCTAAGGTGCCTGAGGTAGAGGTGGTTTGGTAAAAAAGAAAAATAAAACGAGAGCTTGGGTATCGAGGCTTGTCGCTATCGTTGACCTTGGTTCTGTTAAGAGAGGTGGCTACAGTTCACGGCTATCTACCCGAACAGAACTAAAAATCTATCACGTTGAGTAACATAGATTCTACAGAGAACACCTTTCCCCCCGGCGTCTAGGTGAGTTCGTAGGGGCCGTCATGTAGACATCTCGGTTCTACAAGCTATTTCTACACGCCTTGGAATACAGACTCTTTTCTCTCGTCGAAGACACGTCTTCGCGGGGGATGGAAAGTTTTCCGTAGAAAATTCCCAAATGATAACTTGACACTGGACAGTCTCTTATCATCGTGAACCAGCCACAGTACGATGCCTGATATCGCCCAAGTACCCACCGCTAGTAGGGAAGTAGAGATCAGGAACGAAGATTGCGCTCGCGCTACATCGTCATAGGCAAATATGTCCATGCTAAATAAAGACTTAGGATAAGGGCGTTAGTCAAGAAGCTTCTTCCTAAAATTAGATAGCGGGCAACGTACGGAAACATAACTCAGGGGAAGATAAAAGATGGTGACGATAGTGAAGACTAGAATATACTGATTCAGTATCGTCGCTCGTGAGGCCTCGCGCACTGAAATAGCACTGAAGAGCTACATCGTTCTTATTAGCACATTCTGGTGGGTATCACCATTTTTGAGATTTCTAGGTACTTACGCCATCCCTAAAACTTTTGATCTCTTCCTCTTTCTTTTCCATGCGATCTATGAGAGATTTCGAAGAGGCACGGTGGATTGCTATAACTTTTCCCCACGTCTCGTCGATATTCTCCATAAAAGAATTTGGAGTTTCACTACTGTCTCTTGAACCGATAGAACCACGGCGAGCCATACTGAATTGGATATTCGTGTCGAAATCTTGTTTCAGCTGTTGGAGCTCCCGTTCACTTTCCTGGATCCACTCAGAGAATATCCTCAGCGTCTGGAGAACCGTGAAGTAGAGTCGGGACCTGTCGAAGGTGCTATCAAACATGGATGTAGCGCCGTCGCGGTTTGGGTCAAATAGCTCATCGATCTAGCTGGGTTAGCCAGGTTCAAGGGGGATAATTCTTAATATACTGATAACTATTACCTTTACACCAACCAACTTATCAATCTCATCCAGAGTTTCAACCCATTTACGTTTCCACACCGGGAATATAGAAAGTAGAACCCGGAGGAATACAGCGATTCCAGTGAATCTTCCTTGATTCGACATGTCTAGTGAACGCTCACTTTCCATGAAGAGGCGCCGGTACTCAGAGTCGCTTAGATAAAAGATGGTATATGGTGGCATATCCGTCGTGTGAGAAGTCACTATTGCAAGAGAAAATCTCTCCTCGATGATCCCGATGTTATCTAGGCCGTCTAGAGAAGTAAGTACGCCAGACACGCGAGAAGGGCGAAGGCCATTTTCAGGCGGTCTACCAGTACTAGGTAAGTACTGCTTCCCTGCTGATAGGACTCGAAGATGAAAATGCATATGAATCCAATCAGATGATAGCCAGACTTCGCTGGTTTACATGAACCGCGGCCAGTCAGAGGTGTGACGGCTTAAAAAGCGCAAGGCTTTCTTAGTTCCTAGAATACCCTGCCTTGTATCACCGACGACGCTCATCTGAGAAATTGTGAGGTATATGCAAGCGAAGCTAAGGAGTTGTCGTGCGTGAAACATTTGCCTTCATTAGTTGGGTTAGATGTATTCACCCATCTGATTTTAGAGTGAATGACTTACCACACCCGCCCAAAAACCTTTCCATCCCAAGGATAAGATCTATCAATATGCAGTCGCTCATCGTCAGGCTATTACACTTTGTCAGTTTACATTGTCCCGTGGGCCTAAGGGCTATAGTTACCTGAAGTTGACGCAAAAGCGAGCGCTTCGCGCTCAACCAGGGTTCTCGTGCAAAATATACCCCATAAGAATCATAACCTGACTGGTATAGCAAGGCTTTTGTGAAACCGGGGCAGTTCAGGAAGATGACAGAATCTGCGAACTCGTCCGTTTCGAATGGCACCCCGACTTCATCCAAGTTCCGTATGGACTTTCCCTGATAGAGCCAGTGCCTTTTAATCAGGGATGCAACCCGTGTGAGCTTCAGTGCGAGTTGTGGTTCTCGAGTCTGGTCAATATGTCTCCATGGTACTTCTACCACCTAAACATTCTCACTACTAGTATCCTGAACTACTAGGGTGGTTTCGCCGCATCCTTCTTGTTCCCAGCCGTGTGCATGGATTAATTCGATTGGGTCATATGATCCGGATAGAACGTGCGGGAGGTTGTATCTTGCTAGGAACATATCACACAACCGTACCGAGTCCGGATGCAATGTGTTTTGAATATACCTCTGCAGAGACGAAGGGGTAAATTTGATAGGACTTGTTTGACTGGCGCTGACATGCGGGAAAGGGAACTTGGCGTTCCCTTCACTGTCATACTTCTTCTGGAGTAGAGTTAGAAGCCGACCCTGATTTAATACCATTTCTGAGAGCTGCTGGAGGATGCTTTCGAGGTAGTAACCTCTAGTCCTCTGTTGCTGGAACGACAAGTATTGTGAATGAATGTCTTCCTCGTCTGATAACTGTTCAGATGACCTTGAAACTTTCCTATTGGTTTTTATACGAAAACGTTTGGGCAGCCTAGAAGATCGACGAGTGTAGTTCGCTACTTGAGGGCGGTTTCGCCTCTTTGCAGATGCTGAAAGAGAAGGCTCATCTACTTGGGCCATGGATCTGTTATTCGCAAGGCTCTGGAAGCTGCTTTGACTAGCAAGGGTAGTTTGAGCAGATATCGAAGATGCCAGGTTCTCAGTTCTGTCATGGGCGTTGTTTAGAGCCATTGGCTTATTCACTACTAGGTAATTATTGATACTGATGCCTCTATGGTCGATTTGTGAAAATATAGAATTAGTACCGAGAACTGCATTTGTGAGCATGTCATATATAGCATGCCCTGCATTGCTTTTACCAATGGCTACACGTCTTGTATTCCGTATTTTGTGGATGCATCTGCGCCTCATTGACACGGAGCTCGCTGGATTATCCAGTCGTGCAGATCCTTAGCCGCCATCAGGGGTATTGCAGAAGCAGAACCTCGCCAATGTTACATTGAGATGGGCAGGACAAGCAATTGGTCCCCGAAATCATGGTATGGTAGTTGAGGCTGCATTTGGCGGGTCGGAAACCCATCACGGCTCCCATTGTGAACAGTATTAGGGAGTGATTGTTGAAGATATACGGAATACTACTTATATGTACGTAGAATTGGTAAGGACCGTGACACCAAAAGGTGAGTTGGAGAATACGCAGAGTGCATTAGGTACTGATTACATAACCTCATGCTGTACGATTGCGCCACAAGCTCAATCGCCCAAGATAAAGCACTGCCACATCTCTTCTCATTTGCCGAGGCGGGCCGCTCCGGGGTTAATGGGGTTAACAAACGCAAGCGCAGGTGAGCAGATTGTTATCGGAAGAGACTAGACTTTTTGTTCTAATCTTTCTCCAGCTTCTTCGGTTGATACTACTCTTATGAGGTACTAAACTTACTAACGTCGAAACTGTATTTCTAAGCCATTTGCGGATTCGGTCGGCATCTGGCCCTTATTAATCATCCTAAAAGTCTAGAGCCCCCCACAAAGAAGGAGACAAACTAGAGGAAAGGGAAAGAAGAGAGGAAAAAAATAATTTTAAAAACAAATAATAAGTTCATAATCAAGCGATTAGGACCGGACCGGACCATCTTTAAGTATCTACTTTATACCTTATATATCGTCCAAAGTTGCCAGCTTGATAATAATTTACCCCCCTCATTTTCCTTTATACTCCCACGTCTCTAGCAATTTATTACGCATCGGGAAACAAGGGATTATCGCTTATAGCTCTAAATCTAGAGAGAAAAAGTGCCAGTCGGACCAGTGGTATGATCCAGGAATTGCGTGCTTCGATGCGCAGTTGACAACACCGTACCACCCACCAGTTTCCAATCCATATTCCTCTTCGTGACTATGACTTCGAGAGTCTGACTCTAATTCGTGGGGGTTGCAATCTAAAGGAAAAAAGAAGCGTATTTGGTGACAGTGCTGTCAGGGCCTGTCGTCGACGCCGCATCAAAAGGCTTGCCTTTGACGATAACAGCAAGTCCGTAATACGCTTAGGTCGGCAACACAATTCGAGCTTGTGGTAAAGCAAACTTGAATTTTTAAGACTTAGGTAAATACTTAAGGTACTGATAGTTCCAGTTCCAGTCCTAGTCATTTCCTTTTCCCTTGAAGGTTTCAGTTGTTTGCCCACTCCTGTTACATAGGTAACAGGTGCTTACCTTTTACCTACCTCCTATACGTCTGAGGCATTCATCTCAAATTCTACTCTCTCCCCTTAACCAAAGGCCAGGACTTGGCTTCTTGTCGAGACATATACTGACTTGCCCCGGGGTACCCAGGTATTTAACCCCTGGATTTTATCGGAAAGGAAATATTTCCTTTACCTTACCAAGTCGCATAGCTGTGAATCCTTAAACGGCAAATATGGGGTTATTGTATGTCTTTCCTTGACCGATCGGGGCACGGGAACCAATCCGGTGATAAAAAGACTATTAACATATACTTTTAGGGCTTTGGGAACGGCCCTTGATTGGCCTGACGCGCAGAAGCATGCGCATCAGGTTAGGGAATGGGGTATTAAGGTAATTCCCTCGCTGCATCGAGCGTTATTACTCAACGAGTTGACTGACTCATTGTAGCAACTATTAGAAATTTGGAATAAGGCTAAGCACAAGGAGCATGATGCTATGCTGTGGGGTGATGAGGTCTGCTTGCATCATATCCTACCGCTAAGGAGTTAACCCTGTTAACAACTCCCTAGATAGAATATCTGGTCGTGAAGTACTCCAAGGACGAGCCTAAAGTTCTCCTTTCGCTTCGGCAAGCCGATATTCTCAAGGCCCTAGCGGCTGACGAGGAACTATCTGATAAGGGCGGTTGCGTTCCGGCATTACAGGAACTTGAATCACAGAGATCAAATCCTTTACCCGTCTTCCACCCTGAATTCGGCAGGTTTATGCTTGAGGCTACCCCGGGCAAGCCATGGGGCATCGGACTCAAAGAACTTCTGGGCGTCGAGCCCGATATGAAAAACAGGTATCGTTATAACTACCCCTTTATGTGTCACCTTACTTTAAATTAACTGGGTTCTAGGAGGAAGATAGCGAAAGAACACATGCAAGCTGAAGAATATCCTATTACACTCACCACGTTTCCTCGCCTAGGTGTCCCGGGTGTCTTTACAGATCCTTACTACCCGCCATCTGGGCCAAAGCTTCGGTCACAATTCGTACCCGACGAGATTGCTAACCCTCACATTCGGTTTCCAACACTGGCAGCCAATATACGCTGGCGGCGTGGCCGGAAAGTCCAAGTCAATGTTCCGATATTCCACGATAAAAATACGCCAGATCCCTGGAAGGACCCTACTGTGAACTACGATCTACACAACTGGCCAGAAGACGACGATGTGAGAAACGGTGCGGCGCCGGACAACTTCATCCACATGGATGCCATGGCGTTTGGGATGGGAAGCTGCTGCTTACAGATTACATTTCAAGCGAAGAATATCATCGAAGGTCGAAGGATGTATGACCAGCTAAGCCCAATTGGTCCCATTATGCTGGCTCTAACAGCGGCGACCCCTATTTATAAGGGGTTCCTAGCCGACACCGACGTTCGTTGGAATCAGATCAGCCGAGCCGTGGACGATCGAACTCCAGAGGAATTAGGGGAGAAGGTTAGTTCTCATGGAATAACTTGCCAAGCTCTATCAGTACTAATGGGTCGATTAGCCTTTGAAAAACAGTCGCTGGCGCATACCGAAATCTCGTTATGCATCTAACTCTACTTATATAAGCACAGATGAGCGCCTTCGCCAGGAATACTTTGATCCTAACCTTGTCATTGATGAAAAGATTAAGGCGGAGTTGCTTGAAGGTGGCATGGATGACCGTCTTGCGACACATTTTGCGCATTTATTTATCCGAGATCCTATCGTAATATTCAGTGAAGATCTTAAGGAACTTGACTTAACGAAGGCGGACCACTTTGAGAACATCCAAAGTACCAATTGGCAACATATGCGGTTCAAGCCACCGCCACCGGGGTCTGATATCGGCTGGAGAGTCGAGTTCCGCCCCATGGAGATACAAATCACGGACTTCGAGAACGCAGCTTTTGCCGTTTTCATGGTTCTAATAACGCGTGCGATTCTAAGCTTTGACTTAAATTTCTACATCCCAATAGTCAAGGTGGACGAGAATATGGAGACCGCCCATGCTAAAGACGCTGTTCTGGAGAAAAAGTTCTACTTCCGGAAGAACCCGTTCCCGAACCGGCCCGTTCGCAGCAGCGCCACCTCGCGCTCCGGTTCACCCACAACTAGCCGGCCTCCGACGCCTTTCGGACCTATCGAGGACGAATACACGTTGATGTCGGTCGATGAGATCATCAACGGCTCATCGTCGGACGAGCATAGTTTCCCGGGTCTTATCCCCATCGTCGAGAGTTACCTTGACTCGGTGAATGTAGACGTACAGACACGATGCGAGCTCTCGTCGTATCTCGACCTCATTCGCATGCGCGCTAGCGGCGAGCTTTGGACGGCAGCAAAGTGGATTCGACACTTCGTAGATGAACATCCCGCATATAACCATGATAGTGTCGTGACGGATGAGATCAACAAGAGCCTCGTGAGCGCTGTGATAGATATCGGAGATAGGGAACAGGAAGGCAGGGGCTGGAAGGACCTGCCCATCCCCAACATAAAACACCTACTAGGGCGGTTCCGATCCACAGGCGGATGTGGAGGCTCATAGGCTCGAAGCTATCGGTTAGATCGTATGAGAGTTCCTCGGTTTCGTAGAAGGACGGCATGGGTTTACATATGTCTGTCCATCCATCAATCTGGCGCCTCGATTTGAGAGTAGGCAATGGCGTTGTATTGCATCTAAGATGGTTTTGTTCGTTGGCGGCTCTTTTGCCTAGACCACCTGCAGGTATATACTATACCAAGCATAGACAGCGACTGGTTTTTGAATTCGTCTCAAGCAATCTGATATATTGCGGCTTTCTCGCCGAACGCAATTGTCGAGCCATTATCTAAGTGACATAAGCACGTCGTATACCTATCATAGATTTAATACTTGCGTAGGTACCTAATGACTGGTGATGTCTAAATTTTAGGGCTGGTCTAGTTACTCTTTGACGGACTCGTGAAGTCACATACCTAGCCCTTACTCTATCCCCTGCCTCTATCCTCATCGAATGTTCGACATATATTGCATTAGCAAAAAGCAGTTATTAGGTAGGCCGATGACGACTTCACGCGATATTCCTTCAAGGCTCACTGGCTGACCTCAAAAATACAGTGGTAATAACTTGTACAATTGATATCTGACAATCACTAGTAAGGCTATTAGTAAAGATCGAGCCAAATGACTTGCTCATCTATCTACCTACCTCTTATGAACATTGGGTTGTGGACTAAGCCGTTACTAGGGGTATCGTAAGCGAGATGTTAAGCCTACAGCAACGCTCTGCACCAACCTCTAAGATCAAGATATTTCTTTATTTACCAAATATAGTTCTTGTGATGTCGCTTGGTGGATTGGGATTCTGTGTCTGCCCCTAAAGGGTCATATGGAATATAAAAGCAACAGTGCCTCTTTCAACCCATGTTCTTCCCAACTTAAGGCGATAGCTGTCCTTATATGTCAGCTTAGGCACTCACCCCTAAGATTACCCCCTTTATTATGAAGCCCTTGTTTTCTAGAATGATGAGCAACTATTCTAGAATTTGAGAAGCCCAGCACCTCTTCTTATTAGCAGTGAACTGGATAGTGTGTCGTCTGTTCTGGTAGAGAAAGATACGCTACAGGCTACTAGGTCTAGTCTACACATCAGTGTGGTGGAGGCTATATACTCCGTGGGTATAGAGGAACTCTGAACGGGCAGACAGGAGCCAACAAGAGGAGGAAGAACCACAACTATGCAGCTATCTCTCCTCGAATCGTAGAGGGCCATCGCCGTCCTCTTTTCAAGTACATACACCTTTTAATTCAGTTCCTAACTGGAGAGCTAGGCAAACCATGACGTTGCAATAAACAGTAACTTATCTGTCTGGGTAGGTAGTTTTATCCTGCGAAGACAGGCATATTATACCACTGT
Source organism: Daldinia bambusicola (assembly GCA_022478815.1). Lineage (NCBI taxonomy): Eukaryota > Fungi > Ascomycota > Sordariomycetes > Xylariales > Hypoxylaceae > Daldinia > Daldinia bambusicola. Next base: position 28,665 of record MU284221.1, read on the forward strand.
AATGTAAAGGAGCCCAAGATGCATTGCTGTAGTCTGATGAACGCCCCGAACGCCTACATCAAGTACAGACCTATCATCCGAGTAAAGCAATGCCGCGTATATTTAGACTAGCTATCTCCTACCTAGATCATTCACACCTGGGCTAGTTAGTCAGGCGCTGCGGCTATGATGCGTCTTATTTAACTCCATACGGCCAAGTATGCAGTGTCGTTATAGCACTAGAGCAATATGCATGTTAGCAGGTATGCATCTGCATGGCGGATATCAACACTACCAAACCCGGTCCGCTGAGCCTCTTTCGAAGCGATCTACCATGTAAGTCCTCCACGCCGAGTCCAGCCCAGATCCTTCCTGATTGAAACGACCGGTAAAGAGGGGGCAGGGGAGGGGACATCTCCCGATCTTTACGAGACGGTGCCCGGAAACTGTATCTCGCATACCTATCCCATCCCATCCATCCTGGCGAGACTCCATTCTTGGCGAGACGCCGGCCAGAGCAGACCTGTTCTGCTCTGCTCCGCGTTTACTCATCGCAACGTAAGTGGCGGCTTATCTGCTTGTTTCAGAATGCTGCGCGGTTCCCTGCGCGGGGGGAAAAAAAATAGTTTAACTACCTACCTACCTATCTAACCTAGGGCCGTTGTCTCTGATCGCGTATGACCACGGGCCTGGACTGTGGTACAAAAGCCGGGCCGGACCGCGAAGAAAGCGAACAGGGAAAGAGCAGCAAAAAAAAAAAAAAAAAAAAAAAAAACATGTCTTGTCTCTGTTCTGAAAAAACCCTTATTTCTTACAAGGTAAGTAGCACTATCTACCTATGTAGGCAGGTACCTTTCTTCACCCTCTCCCCGCGCGCCTCATGAGCCGTTAGGTCTCGGTCCCGTAAATGAGAGACAATGTCTGAACCAAAGGGGGGAAGAGGGAAGGAGGAAGGAGGGGGGGATGTTTCGGCAAGGAGCGGATCAGATCTCGTACAAGATCTTGCAGAAAATGCGAGTAACGTGAGGTGTTCCCTGACGGGGACGAAATAACGTGTAGATATTCTGAAGATCATTCCTACATGAGTACAGTATGCATACTCCAGGTGTGACTGTTCCGTCGTACTGTCAATCTGGGCAAGATGGAAATATAGGATGTATGCAGTCTGATGGCTGGCCAACACTGAACAAGGAGAGAGGTGAACATGGTTTACTATTCTCTTTTTCTTTTTTTTTTTTTTACCACTACCTATCAGAAGAAGTCAACCTGGTATCTAGGCTACGCCTGTACTCTAGGAACTTGGTATAGTATCACGAGCTCATCAACAATGGAACGGAATTATGGAAGAGTTATGTTAGGTATAACAAGGCAGTATTACTTAGAGAAGAGAGCCTTGCAACATGAGGCTAATTAACCCTTGAATCATTCGCGGCTACTAATGACCAACATGCTATACTCCATAGCTATCCCATATTTACATGTGCAAACACGCTGACACATGTTGTAACGGCATGATTTCCGCGCCAATGCCTTACGATGCGATAGGATCATGTTACTGGCGTAAGTAATACAGGTTTCACCCTTCCGTCCAGATGTTAGGGTTAGTAAGACATCTCATGGGGAACCTCAGCCCATAAGCCCGGGGCACAAGTTCGTATTGACAGAGACGAAGGCAACGACGCGTGTATAATACAATTCACAATGAGAGTTTGACTCGTATCACCAGCCGCCCATCTCGTCACGCAAAGGTTGTCTTGTCAAGCCCCTTGGCCTCGAAGAGCCCCACTACGCGGCATCCCTTCTTAGGCTGGTTTGTTGGCTTAGCGTCGAGTTGGATCTCAGACGCAAATGCGATCACCCGATATTGAGTCTGCTAGTGCCTTTAGTCCGGTAGCAAAGTGGACATCGTCGTCGAGGGGAAGGATGAGTCGAGCTAGGTATAACCCGCATTGAAGGGAGCGTATTTTAGAAAACGCTCACCTACTTTTCCAACCATACCCCTGAAGGGGGACTTGAGCGGTATCGGGGAGCCGATTAGGCGTTAGGGATGTAGCATTTGTTGCAACTTCATAGTAACTAATTTCTAGGTACGCGTGCGGTAGACTTAGGGAAAAGACATCGTGATCGATCTACCGCATAGCGCATGGCGCATGGCGCATAACGGATAGCAGCAACAACGGTAACGGCAACGGCAACGCGGAAGGAATTACCAAAAATTTGGACCCTAAAATCGGCTATCTTGAATTCCCAACGGGGTAATGATAGGTTATGTGCCTAACTCAAATTCATCATACTTATACCTATAACAGCAATCTAGTACTTCAGTTGTATAGTATAAGCGCCGGGAATGAATACGAAGAGTACATACATACCTGAGGTAGGCAGTAAGGTTCTTTGCAGTAGCGTATCAGCGTGTCAAAAGATGGCGCGGCACTAGAAGCTGACAGCGAATTCCCATTACTCGCGGAGGTTACGAGGTGGGACCTCCCAAGGTCAATTTTGGCGAAGTCGATATCTGACAACGCAGAGATCTACTAGGGTCTACTAGGGAATAAGTAAGGGTAGGGATGAGTAGGAATTAATTGAGAGCAACTAGTACTAATTAGGGTCATCGACAATCGGGTAGGCTATTTGAATCGTACGTAACTTGTGAAGAGAAAAAAAAAAAAAAAAAAAAAAGAATAAGCATTCCGGAAGACATGGCCGCCACATCATCCGGCATGGCGCGGCATGGCGCAGCATGGCGACGGAACATACGGAAGGATTTAGAAAAGGAGCCGCCGGTGTGCAACAACGGACTATCGGATTTGGGAACTACACTAGTAGCCGACTGCATCTGGGGATAACTTTTAACCTTAGTCGGCTACGTTAGCTACCTAACCTATAGGTATCTATCTTGTATAAACAGTCAGACCATCTCAAGAGAGATATGCAGTGGTGTTAGTGTTTATGAGCGTGGGCGTGCGGCGTAGTGCAGATAAATACAATGTCATCGGGAAGGCCGAAATACCTAGAGAACCGCGGAAATACCAACAGCGTCATTAGTAAGATGGAGATAGAATGGATGAAATGGGGTGAAGAGAAAGGAAGAGATTTTGGTGGGACTGGGGGGGAAGGAAGAAGAGAAGAAAAGGCGGGCTTTTCGGTGGGTAGGATTTGTTGTGTAAGACCAGACCACGAGAACCACGGGAATATCGGAATTGTATATGTACCTACCTAAGGTACCTAATGCATTACATGTATCATGTGGATTAAGACGGCGACCTAGCCGGCCTACCTAAGGGACGAAATCTCGGATTGCCAAGTGGCTTAAATTTGTATTGGTAGATTTCATACTATGTAGATTGGGTTGGAGAAGCCCAAGAATGGGGGGTACACGATGAAAAAGGTATACTGTAATCGTGTAAGAAGTACCGATACATGGCAGATGCAAGATGGAGAGTGGGGTTTGATCTGGGATCTGGAAAGGATCTCGATTGGTAGAAAATGGATGACCTGCTAAGCCACGTGGTGACGAAGTACAGGTACTTGCTTGACTGATCTATCAAGTACCGTTTATCAAGTACCTAAAAATTAGGTAGGGTTAGGTACCTTAGGCAGGTATCTACCCTCTCTATGCCGTACGCTATATTGAAGTATGCTTTAAGAGGTATTAGGTTAGGTATAATTGCGGAGATACCTATTCCTATTCAAAACTATAGCTAAGCCTTATTATGAAATATCTAACAAGTAAAAAGGAAAGATATAACCTCAGCCCGTACCTCGTAACTCGGCTATCTACGCACAAGAAGCCTAAGGGCCTAGAAGTCTTCTTGAGACTTGTATGAGCTTAGAGGGAAAGGAAGTTCGAGGCGAGCCGAACATTATACGTACACCCTACAGGTTCTAAACGCCGTGTCTATCGTCAAAAGTTTATTAACGTTGACATAAGGATACTTGAAGAAGCGTATGAGCCGATGTGGATTGGTTGACAACAATATCGAGCTCGAACGCCTTAGAGTTAGCTCAAAGCGCCCCCGGCTCGTGTCATGTTCAATATAGGTTAGGATCGTCACCGGCTGATCTGACAATGAATCAAGGATCGAGCCATGTCTTAGATTTGTGCAAGGTGAGATGTACGCGGCAGCTTGCAAGAGACAGGGTAATTTATACGCACTGAAGCACGCGTCTAAAAGAGACACTATGCAGCAATAATTATCACGTACCTGCTAGAAACCTGATTAGTATATTGTTAGACGTTTGATATTTGATCGGTATAAGTGCCTTAATTGACAGCAAAAAAGAATACTTAATATCGAGGTAGTGGTGATAGGGGACGATCTAGTAAGAGGTCAGGAAGACGGAAGCGCAATATGCTATTCACAACGCCTCATAGATTCTCCACAAATTCTCGGTAGATAGAGGCACATGAGCGGTACTCATAGAGATGGGATGAATTATGCATATCTAACAGGTAGCTGAGCAGTTGACAATAAAACTTAATCTCAAGATAAACGTTGACATCTGGCATCCCGCAAGTCATGATTCAAACCTAAACACTTCTCCGCGGTGTATCCGTTAGTTAGTCAAAAAAGACTAACTAACAGGTAAGCGTAGTCCGACTAAGCACCTAAGGTAAGTTACCTTAAATTTATCGGACGAATAATACGGGTCATTGAAAGATTAGCAAGACTGAGTTTCAGACCGCACGGGGAGTCCTGACAGGAAAACCAAAACCTTGTTAGGGTCTTTGGCCGGGGAAGACAAAGACAAATCCTAAGACCGAACGAAAACAAGCCACGGAGCAACGTCGATATAAGAATAAACCACGTGAAGCAGCCAACCTCGGTGAAGTTTAATCCTATATGAACGACAAATTATATAAAATGTACCTATCATTTTAGGGGTGGCTACGTAACGCTGATTCATTTACCAACTTGAGGCTACCTAACTCTCTGCTCGATACCTGCACAATCTCACTTATCTCCTAATAGGGGAAATACCTATCAGAAGAGGCAAGGTAAATTGTATACCTCTCACCGTTAAGTTTAGGCGCATAATAATAAGAAGGGGTGGAAAGAGATCGCATACCGCTTGCAGCTCCTAGCCGATCTCGAAATGTAACTAACCCCTGCGGCGACAGGAACACAAAAGCAATTCGTGCCAACGCCCTCCTTCTTGTGCGCCTTTATCTTACCTACCTAACCTAGCTCTTCATAGCTAACCTATTATGTGTGTGGAGGGACTAGGCCAATCCCGACGTTACATGAGACCTATTTTGAGAATGGGTGACATGAAAGTGCGGCTTAACGCACGGAGAGAAAAAAAAAAATACTGAAGGGTGTAGCATGCGACCTGCCGCCCACCGGCCAGAAAACGCTCAGCGAGTAGATACTTTCGTATGTAGGTATGTATAGGTAGATTAGGTCCAGCCGTGGAATGTTAGGTTAGGCAGGTTTAGGTACCAAACCTAACCTATCTCGCCTTTGAGGAGCCACACGCCAATAATGACGATGGGGAAAGGGGAGTGGGAACAGGATACTGTGTATTACTAGGTTAGGTATATCTATGCTGAGTATTACATTGAGATAGATGTGGTTCTCGGCCTTGAGTGAGGGTCGACGGCACCAGAACCCCTAGTCTTTCCTTTCAGCCACACCCCCCCTTTCCTTTTTTCCCTCTTCCCATCCTTAGAGGCTACGATCCCCCCGCCGGGATGTTTGACAGACGAGATCTCGCTTGGGGGGACTGTGCAGATCCCGCCTGGCCTGCATCGCGGCGAACTTGATTTCATGCAGCCCCCTCTCTGGCGCATCCGGGGAACACATGTGCGACGGATAGGTACCTAGGCAAGGAGGGACGATGATGACCTGTCATCTCCGTTTCTTCTGTCTACTAACTCATTACCCAGCCAAGGTTTTTTATTGCTCCTGCCACACGTCCTCGTAGAAGGTCCTATTTCGTCTTCGCGCATCCAATGCATTAGGTATTAAGCGGGACGGAATGCAATCACCCTCACATGCATATCTACCTGCCTACATACCGGTATATACATGCCTACTGTACCTAATAACTGCCCTCGCAATCTACGCTATGCTGATACTATTATCATGCAAACTATCGGGAAGCCGAAGGAAAGGAAGGAAGGATGGAAGGGAAAGGGGGTGTAGGAATATTACGTCAAAGACGATGACGTGCAGAGGGACGACAGCGTCTCGTTGCAGCCACGTAGGGGGGGACGGTCGAGCATCCGGTAGTAGCATTATATATATTGAGCCTCAGGCTCCACAACCTTTTACCTGGCGCAGGCGCAGGCGGCAGGCCTCCATCGCAGCTATTGAAGTAGGTACCTACATACCTTAGGTAGCTGTAAACTGCGAGCCAAGGCCATCATTATTTCCTTTGCTTTGCTTGAAGTCTCCTCTTCCTGCCGTGACGCGCCAGCAGTGAGCTGGACATTCTGAATGACTGGGCTCGAATGTGCGAATGGGATTCCTTCGCGTTTTCGTCCCGATCCTGTAGGCAGGCTTGCGACACAACAAGTCATGAAAAAAGAAGGCTCGACGGCTTCTCGTTTCCCCTTGGCTGGCCTACGCTACGCGGTCGTGGATATACTCGGTGAATGATGCGAGATGCACGCAGAATATAAGTGTAGCGAAGCAGATCTGTCTTGACGGAACACAATCTCACTCCAATAATAAAGATCAGAACTTAACATAGGTGGTTATGATATTCCATATGAACTATACTTTTATATACTAGTGGCGCATATCTTTACGTGAGATGAGTATTATCAGACCAGCCGCACGCATGGACGCATTAGACAAAAAAAGCAAAAAAGAAAAGACCCCGAGGTCTCAGATCGAAGTCTTACAGGCTTATCAATCTCCAGTTCTAGATCTAGGTACTCGAGCTCTCTTAGCGATATCAACTTAAATGGGAAAGTATTAGGAAGGTACCTAACCTAACAAACTCATTAAGATCTCAGCTAACACGTAGGGAGAACCGGCGATGAAATTCTCACCGTTTCGAAGTCTTGGCCGAGTCTATTGGTGTAGGTAAGTACCTAAACACCCATGTAGCGACATCGGTTTAACCGTTCGAAAGCGCATGCCATCAATCTGACAGGTCACGTCGCACGACGTCTGTGGAAAGGTCCCCTTCCCGCCGTATGGGTGCCGCGCGTGCTTAATTGCTGTAATCGCTTAGAGCGCCTCATCCAGATACAAACGCAGATATGTACCTAACATACACACATACATACCTAGGTAGGTACATACCTATCTAGTAACGACCTAAAAAACTGCCATTCGCATCTTCCCCTCTAAACTAGGGTATCTTGTCTCTGCTTCATACTGTGTCACCGCGTACTGCACATAGCCACTCAGGTTGAGGTGCCTGTTATAGGAAGAAAGGGGCATACTTTAAGACGGCAAGAGATATTCGTAAGCGTATAAACGTATTAAAGTTAGTAGAATTATACGTCGAGATACATTGCCTGGGGAGGTGGAGACCTTTTCTGCTCGCCTGGCTCATATTCATCACGTTATGATTACTACCTCCTAACCACAAAAGCATACCAAATCACCTCGTCTTTCCCAGTGAGATGATCCTGATGTCGAGTTTTTATGTATTAACGTCTATATTTATACTATGATTCCAGTAGAAATCCTATTAGGAATGCTACCAACGAACTAAGTCTAGACAAAGTCGTCATCGTGGCACGACAGAGAGAAAGGGTTGATTAACTCGGATCTCATCTGCCAGACCCAAAAAGGACTTGCGTCACTAACCCCAAATATAAGGACGAAAAAAATAGTCTCGTCTCTCTCCTTCGTAGTCGAGTCTCTTTTTTTTTCTTTTTGGTTTAAAACCCATGCCGTCTTCTCGGCTCATTGGACTTTGCGCTGCTCAGATGCTAAATGTAACCTCCCAAATATTCTAACTCCATCAACCCAGTCCCCCCATTTGCCTGGATTTCATAATCCCAACCCAGAACGTCAATATTGAGAAACAGCCAGACGCCAAACGATGCCCTGACGTGACCTCCCGAGTTCCTTCGCCCAGATGAGGGTATATACAACGAAAGTGACGGTAGCAATAACAGAACTGAGTGAAAAAAAAAAAGCGTAGTTCCGAATCGGGTATAATAATTAACACGTTATATGTTCCAGAGTAGGTACACAAATGCGATATTTGCTGGCGGCGTATACGGTAAATCTCGGACGACCGAGAACGCAGATGCCGATGAAATTATGGCCTGGGCGTAATTCCAGAATGAAGACTACACATAACCCTTGCTCCGCCCCTGGAAGACTCAGACAAGGGATTATTGCAATGTTGCGTCTTCAAATTACTTGGATGTAAAACTTAGAGCCCGAAACTTAGACACGCTCTTCCACGGTCTTTGGTCGAATAGAGCGTTGCTCCATCTGGCGTTTTCTCTCGAGTTTTGCGTAGTGAAGCCCACAAGCGTTGCACAACGTTCTTGCACCATCTGGTCCTCGTCGCCATTCTGGCGTATCAATCCTGTTGCAGCTATGGCATCGACCAGGAGGTGCAGCGCGCTATAAAAACACATATGTTAGCAGGTTCAAATGTTTACCTATTATAGAATATAATAACTTACGCCTCGTCGCTTCTTGACCTCGCTAAGCCCGTAAGGTTGTTTCATGCCATCCCCATACATGCTTATATCGTCATCTCCCTCATATGGTCCTTTACCACGACCTTCCCGGGCCTTTTCGGTCGCTAAACTATGTTGCACTATTTCCCGGAGATTTTCGAGCGAACGCTTAATAAACTCTACATTTCCGAGCATACTTGAAACCTCCTGGTCGCTAGGCAAGCGTTCCGGGATAGGCTGTCCGCCGTGCTGCTCCGAGGCAATCTTACTGTACGCCTCAGCGAAATTGCAGACCGTTCTTGACGTCCACAGTAACTGCTGTATCTGTTAGCTATAGCACGATATAGGAATACATGGTAACACACTGACCTTATTCAAACACTCCTGGTAGTTCCACGACTCAAAATGCCGATTTAGAGTAGCAGAATCATAGCGGTTTCTATGCATCCCGTACTCTTCATCGCTGTGGAGAGGTGGGCGTGGTTGGTCGTAAGGTGGCAAAGAAGGGCCAATATGATGCGGAGAAATTGGCGCTCCAGGTAGGGGGTATTGACCTGGAGGATATTGGATTTGAGGCGAGGGGTTCGCATGAGGATTTGATGCCACTTCCGGAGGCTTGGCAGTTTCCCGCTGCTCTTGGAACGCATACGTTGCAGTTGGAGGACCAGGAGGGCCTGGGGGAGGTCCAATATCTGGTCGTTGGGGATAGCGGTAGAACTTATCGTCATGTGCTGGCGGAACGGGCCGCGATTCTAGTGGCGGCTCGCTTCTTAATGGGGGAGGAAGGCCGTGACCACTCGCCAAAGTTGTAGGAGTTGGCGAATAATGACTGGGCTTAGCCCCCGAGAATACTTCCGATATAGAAGGGAGAGATTGCCGTTGGGAAGGTTCCACCTCATTCGGCGTTCTCCTACTCTCCCCGGGGGAAATCATGCCGGGCATCTGTGGTGGAGGTTGTTGATGGTAAGCGGGCGGAAATGGAGGTTTGTGATGGTATCCCGGAGCCGGATTCATTAAAGCTGTGGCTGCCATGGTCGGCACTTCGCGATGCCGGTCTACTGGTTCAGGAAATCGGTGGCTATACGTATCAAGTCTGCTAGCGAGGGGGAGACCACTGGTATGAAGATATTGATCAACTTTGTGTTCGACGAAACGATGCCGGGCGCACTAGAGCGAGCGGCTCCAAATAAGAACGGACCTTTGCCTAGTGCCAGATTCACCCGCTTCCATAGCGGGACTACTACCAAGAGCGGTGCCCAAAATATCCAACTGATCAGTTAGGGCGACTCATACATCTAAACTGTCCGGGGCACTCGCGGGTGCGTAACAAATTGTCCTAATAGCAACTGCCCAGTCGAACTTTCCGATGTCTCAATAGCTGTGTGGATGCGAAACGAGGAAGAGGACAAAGGCGACTCGGGGTCGTTTCCGTAACACGGGTTACTCAAGCTGAGGCGATCCGAGTCTACAGCTGGTGTTGAAGAATGCTCTCTAGAATATATGAATACACTAAATAGCAGCGCAAAATATCTTTACACTATATCTTGAGATCCCATCAAGTTAGAGAGGTTGCGGTGTAATACGAATGTATCGGAGCTGGAAGGATAATGAGGAGATAGCGGATGTCTTTTCTCTCTGAGATGATAAGACGGAAACGCCCTGAAATACGACACTAAATCGATTCAACCACGAGTAGTGGCGGCACGGCTTTCGCCCTTAAGACATTCTTAGAAACAGCTCTTCTTACCTTAGCCACTAAGTGGGTCTGGAATATAGCCCGAAGACGAGATTCTGCTTTTGTTCTTCGGATACGTGTATCGCTGTGGACGACTCGCTATTTACCCTGTCTCGGATTCCCTGGTAACTGATGTTTGTTTATAGAAAGGATATCCTCCTCTTAGCTGACCTCAGCTGTCTGGCTGTATCGGATGTTGTAGCGGACCTTTCCAGGATACCGGTATATCTCGTTGCAAAAAATAGAACAGATGGAGTGTAGTATCAGAGTATCCAGCAGGATTGAAGATGACGTCTACGGTAGGACGCAGCAAGCGAACCAAGATTTCCAACTGTCGATATCTTCGGGGCCAACTTTAAGACCTCGTGACTTGGGAATGGGGATGAAGAATAGAAGGGAAGAAAAGGTTCGAAAGCAGTGACGAAAACGTAGGCGACGTGTTGTAGGTATTAAGAAGAGTTTAGAGAAATAAGCACAGCAGATTGGAACGAGATGTATGCTACTCTAGTACGGTACATCATACATAGATGGGCAAATAACCTATGCGTAATAAGGAACACCAACCTGTAGTGCACGTACATAACTTAGGACACCCCTGCCTGCCCATTTACTAGGTATGTATCATCTGTACGTGCAGCAACTACGCAGGCCACAGTACGGAGACTTCAACCTTGGGTCGCTGGAAGTGGGGGAGACGGGGGGCACGAAATACACTATGTAGTCAGGACAAGGGTAAGAAATCTCACAAGTCAGGGCTTCGCAGCCAGTCAGTTGGTACGGAGGACCTTCGCTTCTATCAGAATCCTAGAGGTTAGGAAGCAGAGATTGCCTGAGATTTCTGAGCCACACCCCTTCCCCACCTTCAACGCTGGATCTTTAGGATCACAGCCAGATCTCGCAGGCCTCGTCGAAACAGCACCATGTCTAAGGTAATCCGTAGAAGGCAGAGGAGCAGCAGAGACGCAGCAGAGACGCAGCAGAGACGGGCGTGGGTGCAAACGTAACAAATTTTTCGGGTAAGAAGGCATTTTTTCGCTAGCAGCCAGACGAACAAAAACAACCACGTCTGATTGCGAAGAAAAAAGGACCACGACTACGGTAATATGGTCGGCTATGATGAGCTGGAAATAGCTAGATGACGATCTTTTGTTTCTCAAACTTACGGTAGCCCCAGTTACATGGGACTTGTGGGCGAATCTTAACGCGAACGGATCGCTCCCGACGGCCCAAGTCTTAGGGACCAATACAATATAGGTATAGCACCTAACTTGTGTAGGAATAGCGAGTCCCGAAACCTGTCAGGTCACGCCATTATCCTCACTGCGAAATAAGGTGGCACCACTTTTTGGCAATCCAAGGCTGTTAGACGGTGAAGGTTACAAGGCCCCCTTAGGTGGCGATGGGACCGCATCGACTAGCATCTCTTAACAACTCTTTGGCAGCTCAGATCGAAGATGAGATGGCGGTAGACCCTAGGGTTGACCGGGGGGGTTCCGCAAAGGGAGTCGTTCCTGATTGGGGAAGAAAGGGTATGATTCGGTACGCCTAAGGAACCCGACCTTTTCATGACGATCTCTCGGTGACAATCCGCAACTTTGAATCCAAGAAGGATGCGAATGGGGGTTTTCAGAGAAGGAAGCCCCATGCATCGACTAACCTAGAAAGCCTAGTGATATGACACCATACCATGAAGAGGTATGTGAGATGTGCATAAGTTTTCCCTTCGGAATCTGATGACAGCCTGGCTAGTATATCGTAACATTGCTCGTACATTTCTCGTGCATTTCTTCATAGGTATGATGCAGAAGCTCGAGTCGAACAACTTTGTTCTTGGGCGACGAAGAACCTGCGGGTATCCTGTTGACCTTTAGCAGAAGATACAACAGATACAGCAGATACAGTAGATGCAGTAGATACAGCCGATACAATTAGGTCTAGGTACATATTACAAGGTCTTAGAGGAAGCTGCAGGCGAGCATTACTTCGGTACAGCTTGTTCGGCGAAGAGAAAAAAAAAATTGTAAGATTTCGGAGACATGGGGTGTGGACATGGGGAATGGAAGATGGGGTTACGAAAGAAGAACATGGCGAGCGAGGCATGGCATGTGCAGGCATGGGCTGAAGTTACCTATTATTACCATTATTACCACCTATTTTGTATGTATGTACCTAATGTAGGTAACTCGATACGCACATTTATTTTAATGTACGTATTTCCATGTACGTCGTTACGTATATGCGGTACGTACCTCGCTACCTAGGTACTAGATACTAGGTACTGGGTACTTGCACACCTGCATCACGTACCTGGCTGGTAGCGTACTGCTCTCGTACGCTTATAGTACACTACACACGCTACAAGGTAGATACGATGGCTGGCGTGGTACCTAAACTTTACCAGCCTACCTGGTAGGCTAAGATGGATACCCAGATGGATCTCATTGAAATATTGTGGGCCTTCTATGGGGCCGCTTTTTCGCATGGTTTAGCTGTCCACTGCAGCCCGTCGAAATCTACCCTCTCTACTTTAGTCTGGTGGAGAAGGTTGACAGGAACCAGGTATGGCCGCTGCAAGATGCCGAAAGTGCATGTACACTCGGAGTACCGCTCGATCCCTTTTTGAGGCTACACCTGCAATTTTTATTTTTATTTCTTCTTTTTATCTTTTTATCTTTTTCTTTTCTTCTTTATTTCTTTATCTACTCGTTTGTATAATGCATATTAATCATGCATGCAAGTACTTAAGATACAACTTAGTTTTATATACTTTCTTTTTTCTCTTCTCTTATAGCTTAACCTGTCATATATTTCCTCGTGTGTTTCTCGACAAATCCTTTTTTTTTTTTTTTAATTCCTACTATGTAGTCTATTGTCGTTATCAATCGCATTAATCTCTTAGGTCATTACATGCACCCTAGAACGTTCAAACCCGCGGTGTCCGATATTCTAACTCAATTAAACGCGTATTTCATTTATGTCATATGCTACCATGGCTTATTAACGAAGCAGTATTGTATCTAATAAGCTGTCAGTGCCTTCATGTAGTAGCTCACATATAGTTCGTTATTTTGCAAAGATTTCTATGACCTCATTCAGATAGAGATTGAGGGGAATTATCATTTCAATTACCTGGGACTCAAGTAACTTAACCTTATCTAGCCCTGTGAGATTGGACCTGCGAGAGTTCTGTGCAGGTGTGAGATAGTTGACCAAGCTTCTTAAGCGTTCGAGTAAGCCTTGAAACCTTCGAGCCCTTGCGCTGCTGAAGTGAGGGTTGCTAAGAAAAATCCCCATACGTATGTAAGTACCTAAGGGAAAACAAAACAGGCGAGATCAAATCAGATCAGATCAGATAAAATCGTAGATTGCGATAGCGTCAGGTTCTACGCAATGGGAATAAGGGAAACTTACCTAACCTTACCTATGCATTGGGTTACTTATTAACATAAGGTAGGTACTAATAAAAGTTGCCAACCCGCCTCGCACCGCTAAATCTTGCCATTTTTCTATTTGCCTTGAAACACAAAATGCATATTTAAAGGCAGGTACTTACTAAGTAGACACATACATATGCAACCGTTAGAGTCGGGAATACATATCGGAAAATACATGTATGTCTAAATATATTGAATAGGTACGTACCTCCGGTAGCGCATACCACTATGTAGGTTAAAAGTGCTCAGGTGATAGAGGCTACATTAACAGCTGTAACAACTCGCTAAAAGCTTTCCATATCTTCTAAACCATAAACCGTGGACTTTGCTTAACTTCTAGTACCTATCCAGTTCCTGCATCCGCCGTTCTTTAATATCAGGTAGTATCAGGTAGTATGTACTTACAAGTTATTTATAGCGATAACTATATTAAAACTCGACTACTTTCCTTCTTTTTTTTCTAATTCCTTTATGGCTAATGTTTACTTCCAATTAACTTTATCGCCGATGGACGCAAACATCGTTTTCTGCGAATTATGTACCAAGCGATAGATACCTCTTTAAAGCAGCTCTTGGTCGGTATCATCGTCATCAGCCAATCCAAGATCACCGTTCCATCCCGGGGTTTCGGTCAGATTTGGAGAACCATGTGGACAAATGGTTCGACTCCGGCTAGCGTGCAATTAATCGATCAGGACTCGCTCCTCGGCTAGATTGCCCTGCGCCCCCATGCTACTAAACAAATTTTCGGAGATCTCGCATCCAGATTGGCTTGTTTCGACAGATTAGCGACCGATACGCTGAAAGGTAACTTGGTGACTTGAACCGCCCGGCTGGAATTCGTGACATTAGTGACGATTGTAGGGACACTTGGGAATTGTATGACACATTTTTATTGAGACGGCTCGGTTGTGCTTCTCTCGACGTGTCTTTTTTGTATATTGTCGAGTATATATTACTGTGTAGGCTACTTGATCCCGGAGAGTTGTGTTAAACTGGAAAGAGAACAGAAGGAGAAAAAAAAAATAGTTCGTTACCCCTTACCCCGAGGTTTTTTTTTTTTTTTTTTAGGCTTGCCCCTGGGTGATCAAGCAAGACCTACTATGTATTGTCCAAACTTGTGGACTCGACAAAGACAACTACAATACCTTAGGTACCTTAGATAGTTAATATAAAGTAAAACCGTAGAAATAAGAACTTGCATTATTCATTACTATAGTTATTGGTCCCTTTTCCCTTACTATCCACCTGTTACCAAAGTCTCACTGCTTTCGTTTGATAGATTCTGAAGTAACTAGTCCGTAGATCTAGAGAGAATAAATAATACTTACGGCGCTCTACCCCTACTTTGGGCATAATCCATTATGCGAAATACGTGCAATGATTACGAGTTTCCGCATCACAATGCGTAATTTGCCGGTGTCGCACACGACTTCGATGGGTCCCCAATTTATATGCTACCAGCACCAAATTACTTACACGTACGATAACCCCCCGGGCGGGCAAATCAACACTCGCGTGTATTGTACATCTTTTCTTCCTTTCTTTGTTAGGTTACGATCAGATTGCGGCAGGCTGCATCAACTGATCTTACGCGCAAAAACTGCCGAACCACGAATGTGCAACGGCTAACTCTTCCCGGAATATATCTCGCCGGAAATACCTAGCCTCACAAGGCGAAGATCCGATCTTCGTGATCATACACACAGGGTGCAGCGAAAGCTACCCAAACATTCCTTAGCGTGCTGTGTCGAAGGAACGCCCTTACTGAATGATGCTAAGGCTGTTCAAGTTGAGCGAAATATTGGAGTGCGTACTATGGTAATACAACCTGGCTGGATTGTATCAGCCTGCACCTTGGATTCTTCCCCTGAGGACTTTTGCATAACTTGCAAACTCTTCTTATCTCGGTTGGGCGCAAGGGAACGAAGCCTACCCAGGTAGATCTCTGATCTACCTAAGCGTCCCATGGGGTTCTGGTGCCTCGAGATGCCATGATAGGTTTTGTTCAACTGGACCATTCTATTGTGCTCATGAGTCAAACAAAGGACGATCTTTAAAGGATTAGTCGGTTCTGGTGGTTATTTTTGCGTCATAACGCTGTAGCCGCTGGCCTTTAGTGTTTCGTTGTCCTTTCTTGGTGGGCGTGACGTTAAACTTATCAACACGAGGTTCGGACGCAATACTAGAAGAAGCACGGGGCACGAGTTTACGGCTTTTACGACTTAGTGTAACCCTTATGCTGGTAAATCAACCCATCCTAAGAGCGGGAACACATAACCAGTCACAAATACCATCTTGAAAAAAAAAAAAAGAAAAAGGAAGTTGATGCGATCTAGAAGTTATCGGGTAAGGTACCTCTATCTAAGGGGGGAAAATACTAGATCGGTGAATCGAGACCAGATATTTGACCATCACCGACAGGGAACACCCCTCCCCGGTTACCAGTTACGCATGCGTATGTGTTCCATAGCTTTTCCACCTTATAAACAAGAGGACATTTTCGATGCAATATAAATTTAGACTGTTATATCAGCACCATATCATACGCTGTATAGATACAATTAGGTAGTTAGGTTAACTATTGGTGTAAACTCGCTACCTTAGGTACTCGTCCGTGCAGCAACTACAAAAGGTTCATACATCGGACATATACGCGAATTTTAATGGAATCCCGTTGGGTTTGAACGGTACTGGTACCATAGCATTCTGAGGCCCTTATGCCGTACAAATTGCACGTGGATATCGCCAAGTAAGCTAAGATCGCCAATTCAAACAGCTATCCACATTAGAAGCCTAACCAGATAGTGTAAGGCGTTGTCATTGCCTAGCAGCTCCACTTTGGGATATTCTCGAGGGCCTGCCAGCGTGAAACGCCCTGCTCGAGGATTTGAAGAGACACATCCCCCTATGCTGAAGAAAAACCCGCCAACTAGCTTCCCATTGGCGGAAAGAAGTCCTATGGTTGTCAACTATCTCGACCTCATACGCACTAGCGACGAAAGTGCTGATATGTCCCGACCGAGCTAGTGAAAGCTATAGACCGTACTACTCTGGCGTTCCCCGTTCCTCAGTCTATTATGAGGTTTTGATGCATTAGGTATCAGCAGTAGTGATATGGACAACTTGTTCCTACGAAACAGGTGCGGGTATGTCGGCGGATTATCCGTTCTACATACCTTTTGGTACCTAACGCATTGAGAGGTACCTAAGGGACACGCGGTGAACATAAAGGCTGCCGCTGTGCCATCGAAATGACAGCTAGGGCTAATAATATAAGTGGCTCTTTTTAACCCTTTCGGGATTTGGTCTACTAATCTCGGCCAGCGTTCGGGATTCGCTCAAGGAGAGCGTGTGGGTCAAGAACAATTACACAGGCGAGAGAGATGCAAAAGGGAGAGGTTACGGGTTGCGACGTAAGGTACCTAACCTAGTGTACAATACATGGCATATACCAGATCCCCCATCCACCGCCGTCACTATCCCTGGTCGGCTCTGTATATTGGAATGATTCGAACCCCACGCGCGGAGGGTCCAAAGTCGATGTTAGAAAGTCTAGAAAAACTAGAAGCTGCCCCAGGCAGCCGGGTTTACATCCGATTCAGGAATCCGTACCCCTAAAATCATCCTGAATCGGGAGGCGATCGTCATATACGATAGGCCAGAACCGCTCTTCGGTTAGGAACCTTATTTAAGATGCCTACTATCATGTAGGTCAGATCCTACGTACCATCTAAGTACCTTTTCCTCATAAGCAATCAGGCGATTAAGTTGATAAAGAAGCTTTGGACTCAGATGAGATCTAGTAAAGAGACCGCACCTAAGATACTCGGCGTACGCTATTCGCTACTGGGGGGGGGGGGGGGGGGGGGGGGGGTTTGCGTATTTCGCATCGCCGGTCCCAAAATTTATATTTAACAGCGACGTCGGAACAATTACAACAATGTAATGCCAAAGTGCTGGCGCC
>MU284221.1:46394-66000 GCA_022478815.1 Daldinia bambusicola
GCCCCCCCCCCCCCCCCCCCCCCCCCCCCCCCCCCCCCCCCCCCCCCCCCCCCCCCCCCCCCCCCCCCCCCCCCCCCCCCCCCCCTGGTATCCGTATTTCGCATCTCGCTTCCCAACAGTTATATTGAACAGCTACGTCGGATCAATTTCTACTATGTAAGGCGATCGTGCTGGCGACCTGACGTGTCCGCAGCGTCTTTGCCGTGTAATAGTGTATTCTAGAGTGCTTCCTACACAAGAAATGAATGACTCGAGGCCAAGATATGGCGGGTAAGGTAACGAGTCGTGCTTCGCTCATGCTCGCCAATAGTAACGCCTAATATAGGTTGTTTTGTGGGAACCATGTGCGAGGACTGCCTTCGGCAGGGCTTTCCAGCAACTCTAGGAGAACCTCATCAAGAGCCTCATTTTCAAAATCACGTTTTGACAACCTGTCAAACTTGCAGCAACGCTGCACGACGTCGGAACTGGTGAAATTTTGTTTGCTACGAACCACGAGGTGTATACCAACCTCGCGAGCTTAGTTGCCTAATAGACGAGTTCTCCCCCCCGGTGGTGAGGCGAGCAACCCAACGTCCTAGCGTTGCATCCGGAACCTATGATAGGACGAGTTAACTTCCGCGCTCCCCTCCCGATCCATCAATAGTGGTTGCGAGAGTGGCACGGTACAAGCTTTGGGAAAAACTAATAAGTGCCTAACGTCAGCCATCGACCCAAGACTACGGTGTAATCTGGATCCCCTCCCCCAAAGGGCGGCCTCGATATGCAGACCACCAGATCTGTCTCGCCTTTCGTAGAAGGATTTTTCCCTTCTTCTATTTTCCTTCTTCCTTCCGCTACTTTGGTACCGACTGGGGGGCCGGTTTCCTGTTTCTTCCAGCAATCAACTAGTCCGGTACCAGACTTACCAGATTCGCTGGCGTTTCACTTTCATGATGCCCCGCGCCCTCCCACGGGGTGTGGTTTCACTGCAAGGAGCCGAAAGAAATACATAACCTACTCTCGTGTCGATGATACCCCTTGCCCAATAGTGCGCAATCATTTATTTATTTATTATTTATTATGAAAGGAAAGGTGATATTGCCCATCCTCTGCTCGCGAGAAAGCCATACGATGCATGCTCGGATGTTGCTCCGAGTCCAGCCCATCATCTTTGCTCCATGAAAGAATTGCCAACGTGCATAGGACTCTTTGCAAGTTAGTACCATTACCGTTCCGTGATCGGTTCGATACATCTAAGCAAAACCCGCCGGACGTTGAAAATCGCTCACTGAAGATTATGCGATTATGACCAGTCTCGCACGTGTCCGGGGGAATGATGAGCTGGCAGATGACCCTTCCGGCTACCCTTCTTTTTTTTTGGTCTTAGCTTTGAGGCATATCTTTCTACTATCCCCCCGTCGAGACAATAAACAATCTCATATCGTTGTAAAAAGCTATGTTGATTTCTATATTCTATTGTGCTCTAGTCTAAACATTTCCGGCGATATTCGTAGGGGTTGAACTTCGTATCTCCCATTTATCGAACAGGTCTCTTGTCCACATTAGGCTGAATGGAACCCCTTCGTTTTTCTTGGAATCTGGATCTCTGGCCGGTGAGCCAATGATACCCAACGCGTATGATCGCCTGATCTTATAGTAGATCTGGCGTGGGGCGTTTACCGTTTTTTTCTTCGCTACTACCCATACAATTTTTTTTTCTTATCTCATCGTAAGTCGTGCGGCAATGATGGCCTATTTAGGTAACAACCTATCCGATATTGCTTCTGTTTTGGCCGGATTTGGAAGCTAAATCGGCTCGGCCATGGATACGCCTGCTGAAATAAGGGGTGCGCGCTCCCCAGCCAAATTCCATGGCCCATGGGCGGAAAACTTCGATTCTATTGTATCTTATCTCGATAGAACACCTTCATTAGGCGGATGCCGAGTCATCGTGAAGGATTGTCCCATACGTAGGAAATGCCTATGTGTAATGCGTAATGATACTGATACTGGCTAGCTCTCCTCTCGGCGATGCTGCCGTACAAAAGCTATTCCGGCCTCGGGAGTCCCGTTGCCGCTAGCTTTGCCGTAATATGTTTGTTGCATGCACTTTGAAGCGAGCACCCGGCGTACCCTTGCGTTCCTCTCGGATGACTTAACCAGGCCAATCCAAGTCCCTACGCTATCCGTCCACAGGCGAGCCTTGACTTGTTATGGTATAATACATATTGTCGTATTAATGCACATACCTACATATATACTACGTGCTTCGTACATAATAAAACTACGACATGTCCCGCTACCACGTCGCCTTGCCCCGGTCCTATCATAGCCCCGTCATATTTTATGGTACGGATAGCAGTAAGGTTCAAGTGCCTGCAAATTGTTTCTGTCATCCGCTTGCCCGGGTGTTTTTTATGATCTATCACTTTTCTTCGCAGGGGGACAAGCATAAATTTATATGGTTCTGCAGTAGGCACCACTTGTTTCCGTGGCTCAGGATTATTGGATGCTACTGATGAATTCGGTCCACCAAAGGGCGTCATGGTACAATCGTACTGTACAGCATCGTATGCTAGCCGGCAGGCATCGAGTGGGTCGGGGACGTATCGCGAGTTTGAGAATGAGGAAACTTGAGACTCGTCTACGTGAGAGACAAAGCACCACACTACGTAATCAGGGCCAGGGGCGATACATGTTTAATAGATTGTAGTGTAGATGGGCAGTTACATACATACCTATACCTAACATTAGTAGACAAGAATCCGGAGGTGGCCGGGCACTCAACCAGGTTTTCTACTTTCTTACATGCCTTACCTAGATGTTATTCGATAAGGGGGCGCCTGAAGGCCAAGGCGCGACGAATCTAGGATATCACATGAGCTTTCCTTACCTAACACGCCTAACACGATGCTACTCTTCCAATGCGACGTTGTGGCTTTGGTCCCGGCGATCACTGGGGGTTCCACCGTATCCACTCGATGCTTATCACGGCGAGGGAGGGTGACAAGGGGGACGAGGAAGTACTGGCCTCCTATTGGCGCAGCAAACTCCGGTGAAAGGAGTGGTGGTGAGCGTCCGTTCGACGCCCACCGCCTAACCAGACAACCCCAGAGCCTGGTCCTTGAATGAATTAATGAATTAAGATCGGGACCGTTTCTCCCTGCTGCTTCTACAAGATGGATGCATTGCAGGATCTGACTTTCTAACTCAGTCGTCCATACAGAGCCCTCGCCTCGCCTGGGGTCAGGGGCTAGCTACTCCCATAGGTGAATTAGAACCGACCAATAGTCCCTCCCCCCTAGCCCTAGCCCTAGCCATCCTAAGTCATAGAGTGTCAAGCAAATCTTCACCAGCCGGCAGCTCCCTGCGGGTCCTGTATTATACTTAGGTAGATATGATATATCCCCAGAGTAGGGGCCCTGACGTTATGTTCCTATAGCCGAAGGGGTTGTCGTCACGAAGCGTGGAATTCTGTCACATATCATTTCTTACGAAATGAGAAGTTCAAGAGCGAAACGGGGTGAGTTGTCAACGACTGCAAATCACTTGTGTTATTCCAAGGAACTATATGTGGTACGAGACTGCTGATTAAAAGATGAGTGTTACCACACCCTTGATTACCTGTCATTGTGTTCCGCATATCGGGAAGCACCGTTTTTGTCGAGAGAAATCAGTATCTCCTAAAGCGCGCTGGAAAAAAGTGATCGCCGATAATGTTTCCCCTCCTCCGCTCTAGTCCTTGGTATGAGGAGTGCATTTGTATCAATACGCTTGGCTTATGCTGTAGCAGTGTAGTCACGACTAAACCCCCCCCCCCCCCCCCCTTTCCCCTTCGTCTTCGCTGATACCTCGGCTGCTCGTGGATGAGAAAGCTACCTACGCGTAATACCACCGCCTTTTCCCTCATGTAAAAACCGTACGTTCTTCCTCCCAAGATATGTTAGATCGCGATCCTATGCATCGAGATAATCTATCCAAGCTCTTGGCCCCGTACCCGTCTGGCATGTGCTACCGGTACTATATATATATATGACATTCTGTAATTATGTAAGAGGACAGCAACTATGTCTTAAGCCGCTGTCTCAATATGTTGTTTCAGCCTTACTGTCTGTCAATGTAGTCCTTCCGTTTACCGCCCAATAGAATTCTCCACGCATTTTTTCATGTATGTCTTAACTGGTCCTCTCCAGCCGATAGGCTCAGCTGCGTAGCCGAAGAAAGATGTGAGGGTGAGATTTCTTTTGAGGCGACACGTCGTCTGCTGCGCATCTTATTTGTCTACCTAAAACACCACGAACGAGATATCTGCACAAGAGGGTACAGCACCTACAGCGGTCTCCGGTACGCCGATGAGTAACAGCGCCTCTCTAGTTTAATCTCATACCTGTGCTTCGCACATAGATCAACTTTGCGCCGCTGATCTCGTTACTGGCCTATGAATTGCCTACACGCTACATGATCCCTCAGGGCTGCCGCCTCGCCTAGACTCGAAAAGTGCAAAGTAAGCAAGGGAGAGACGGCAAGATGCAGTCAACCGAGACAATCAACCAACGAACCCTCGACTACTTATACACAGCGGAGCTATAACGCCCTGCTAGCCTCCCCATGCAATGCAATCGTCGCTTCAAATCCATCGGCAATGTAACTGTTGAAGTTGACAGGAATCCGCTACCTGCGGGACGGAGTGGCGTTGAGGTGGTGGTAAGCTGACCATAAGATCCCGCGGATGTTATCGAGGGTTCGGAAGAATGAGAGTCAGAAGAAAAGGGAAAAATGAGACCTGTCGTTTCATTTAACTTTTTTTGGTCTGAGCAACTCGACCCGATCTCTCGATTTCTCCATGCAATCTTGCAGGAGGGGGCGCGTCCTTTAGTGATCTTATTACTTCCCCCCCTTCTTTCCCCTCCTTGCCCTTTTTTTTATTATTTCCCGCCGAGTCTCGCAAGCCAATCCCAGCCATCCACATGCACCACCGTAAGCGGGATAACGCGTGCCATTCGGGCGGTCGCATGGTCGGCGCACGATCTCGAATCATCTATCTATATTGGCTCTGGTGGGAAGGATCCCGCTTCTCCCACACAACATATATACCTAAGAGAAAATACATATAATGACGCAGTCCTTGTGCTTCGCAATCTGTTGCGCCGGCTGCTGCTGCTGCTGCTCCCGCCGACGATCCATCCTCCGGGGTACGCGCGTGTGCGTATGTGTGTGAGTGGCAACGAGTAACGCCGTATATCCGGACGGGCTGGTTCTGGACCTTCTTAGATATCATGTCCTGTCTTTCTACAAACGTCCATCTGCATACGCCGAGCCTTGCCCTGTGCCGTTGTGCTGTGGATCTGCCTCAAGAGTTAAGCCTTTTGGCCGGTCTACCTTGAGGAATAGTTGATATATGACAGGTCTTTTTGCTACCTCGGGTAGCAGTTAGGACAGGTAGGAATCGGGCCTTAGTCTCATTTGTAAAGAAGGGATGTACTGTACTAGAGCATCCCTAGATGACGTAGCAGCAGTAAGAATACCCATTTCCCATACACGGGAATAGCCTGATGCGCAATTTCGAATTACCACCCGGCTGTGTACTATAAGCATTTGGGCAGTAGTTATATCAGTTAGTGAGTGACATCATGCAAAACAGGGACCCTCTTGGCGCATCTTAGATTCGGTACTTAAGTGTAGCTTCGTTGAAACCTTGTCCGGACGGGAGACGAGTCAGCTAGAATCTGATGTTCAGCTGATCGGAACGCATCAGATTAATTGCGAGCTGCGAGCTCCAACCTCCTGTGTGGCGCCGCGACGCCATGATGACAGTGGCTTCACATCTGAAGTCGACTTTGAGTCGTCATCTACTACTACGTCCCGTCTCGTATTGTCCTACTTTTGCATAAGCAAGAAGAGCGGAACAAGTCCGGTACGAAGTATAAGGATATTGTCTTATAGTAAATAGTTGACCAAATATAGCTATGTTGACCGCTTCACGATGGCATAAGCAGAGAACGAGGAGTCATCGGTGAGGTCCCTATCGGATCAAGAAATTTGCTCAAGGACGCATCATTAGGCATTCTATGATCAGCCTACAGGAAAGGTTTGCCGGGCAAGTACCCGTTACAGCCCTATAGGGTTCGTGACGGGAAATACCGTGTCGGGGATAAACTATCTAGGAGGTAGGCGATGTATATCCGAACCAGGAAGGCTGGGTAGGTTCACACCTGTTAATATATAATAATATATCCTACTATATTATACACGCCTAGTATGTATAATGGGCAAATATGACGGTGGCTTGAACGGAAGTAATATATAAGAATATCCTCAAGCAAATATTGTGGCTTGCCTTGCACTTTCTCTCTAAGGTCCGTTAGCAGGACGTTCTATTGGGCGGAGTGGAAGATAGGGTCTAAGGAACTGAATAGGCACCTGAATAGTGATATGTTGACCCTACCTCCTTCTCAGATAAGGAAATGTCCTCCTTATAGATCTAGTGTCTGGCGGCTAGCCCCTTAGGGTAGCCCAACTATTCCCTTGAGAGCGATGTTTACTATGTATAGATAGGTGCCTACATACAGCTGGGGTGGTATTCTGCATCGTCGTAGTCTTCTAGAAGACTACGAAGCTAGCCAATTGATATTAAGTCCTAGCAACCATTCTCGTATGAAATTGGAAATTGGCTAAGGTATCACAATGTATCAAGTCCCTTATGTGAATTGTTTTGCTCGAGTTCTCTAGGTACCTACTTTAGGTACCTACTTAGCTAGAAATATTTGCGTAAGGAATATAGAGTTGAGTTAAATCAGGCTGCTTTTTAAGACTTTTACAGTGCAAACTCCTAGGTATTCGCTTGCATTACTCTAGTTCACCTATGAGGTAACTTACCTAAGGTACCTCTCATACTGTTTGGCTTTCAGGGGTGAGCGGAGAAGATGATCCGGCGAAGAGTTGGCCACCGATAACCCCGGACGGACTTACATGGATCGGGACGAAGAGCGAAGTACTTTGGGATCTAGTGATTAAGTTTAAGTCTCGGTCCGGAGTCGGAAAGAACAGAATTAAAATAGTCTACCGAGTAGGGTAGGAATTAGGTATAGTTGCGGCGAAGAGGTTAGTATAGATCAACAAATTGTTTCTGTACCTGTTCCCAATCAGTATTATTACTATTGCCGCACTCATAGTAATGCTTGATAAGTACCTAACATTCATGCGCGTATACTGGATAGTATGCACCATTTACCTCTTTAGGCAGGTACCTGGGCCACGAGGCAATGTGTTTATGGCAAGCCCCTGGTGAGAACTAAGTGCGTGGTCTGCGCCTCTTCTTGACTCGATTCTTCAGCTCATCTTGATTGTTATTAATTATTATATATCATCGGAATACGCGTATTAGTAATCGCCTGGATCTTCCATTGCTAAGCATTAGTGATATCCAGAGGTGTTCGGTCATCGCCTATCGCCATGGAAGCATGGTACATTCGTTGGTAAACTTACAGCATAAAATAAAAACATAATAGATCATTAAAAATTATGATATTAAAATGAACCTATAAGGCGACATAAAACAATAAATACGAAGCTTGAAATATTATAACTTTCCTGACTCTGCCGAATAAGCGTTTCGAGCTCTACGTTCCTCTGCCGCTTCCCGTAGTACAAGCACTCGGCCCCCGATTTACAGTGGGGCCGAACATCCGTGCCGGATCTACCAACCGCTCCGATCATTAACTTGTTTTATTTTAGATTCTGGAGTCTTATGACGTCGCGGGTGGGCTTAGAGAAGCAGTGCTGCATGTGGGCCATCTAATGTTCAAGTCATAGCAATGATAGCAAGCAATTTTTTTCCTCTTTCGGTAACATGTGAAGGCCTGCTTCCGATTACAGGACAGTTATCCCTACTAATGTCCAACAAGGGATATGATATGTGCCGCTCGTGACGCGACTACGGGACGCAAACACGTATTTCCCACTAAAATAACCCTAGGTAAATCCTTCATATGATCAATTAAGAGGAGACACTATTGACCGAGGCAACTCATTCCCTCGATTGTTTAATGACCTCGCCATTAGCATTGACATAATTAACAGGACGTTGATTTCGAATGGTTGGCAGTGACTCCAAATACTGTACCAGTGACCAGAGCTATTTTCCTATACATTGAGATGGAGGGTCGTATTTACTGATGAATGGTAAGTTTGAATAATCTCCGGAATACTGTGTTATAAACAGAAGATTGGTACAAAGATAAATAGAGACGACATGTTTAAATTGTATAGTAACTAAAGGGTCCCCAGTACCACATATATTAGCACTCGCAAGAAAAAGAAACGGCGCTCTCGGATAGTAGGCTTTAATCAACAAGACAGATATTACCTAGGAAGAGGCGCCAATAAGGGCTGCTACTACCTACCTAATAATATTAGAGGGTTGATTGCAATGCTGAGTTGACAATGATCACCAGAAACGTGATAAGACTTAAGGATCGGTCCAGAGGCATCATCACCCAACCAGGAACCGAAGAAAAGACACAAGTGAAGAGACATCTATATGCTTTCTGATTGCCTTAGATACCTAACGTGACCGTCTAAAAAGTTGGGTTCTTAGTGTCTGGACTATTGTCAAGGACATATGAGTAGAACAGGAGCCTACTAGCTACCGATTATATGGGTAGCTAGCTCCCTTGCAGAAGGGTATAGGGCTAGGTGCTATTTATTCAGGCCTAATAGCCTCGTAGTACCTTGGACCTAAACGCTAGGTGAATAGGATGACAATCATAAGCTTCCAAACAAGGATGCAATGTTTGTATGGGAGTTTGAGTGATCGGCTGGCAAAATTAATTCACAACAAAAACACGTAGCCACCCACCTAAGCTGAAATATTTCCATGTTTTATGTGATGGCGTTTTCGTTTTATGTCCCGGTTTGAATACCTATACGTTTATGGACTATGTTGGTTTTGAGTATAGTCGTAAAGTGTAGATGACGAATATGAACTATTAGGTGTAGCATCAGGAAAATCATCCCTTTATGATTTACCTAGGTACCATCTGTATTAACAATTAACAATACACGAAAATATAACTTGGATGTCACAAGAATGCTCCTCGTATAGCCAACAATCGGTTGGCGGCTACCTCCTATATGCAGGTCGATGTTAGATTAATCCCGGATCATATCACATCTCATTTTGGAACGGGCCCCTCAGCCTTTGAACTATCTATCCCCCTTTTCGCTCCCGCTCCGCGCAGATAGTCCATGTAAACGACAAACATATTGAATGTAAGAGGACATATTAGTAATATATCTATAGGAATAAAAGGTATGCACCTGAGTTTACCCACCGGCCTGGTTCACCGTACTACAAGGATTGAGAATTCAATTCGCGTTAATCAATCAACAAGCAATATGATACGGGTGCTTGCGGTAACCGGCTACTACACCCTTGACACCAAACTCCTCGCAATGCTGTATACGGTAGAAGCCCTCAGAGACACTTAAAAGACTGTGGCAAAGATACCAATAGGTATTACCCTGATAACCGACTTTTAAGTATCCCTCTACCTAAGGTAATCAAGCGCGGACCATATATACCTGTACTAACCTACATACTACCTCCTAACCTCAGGTAATGTATGCCCGTCTCCCCTACCTATAGGTAGGTATTTCCCCCAAAACCTAAGATATACATTTTTCTTCATTATTTTTTGCTTTTTCCAACCTGGTATCACATGTGCAGTCATACGAACGCGATACCTATGAGAAAAGAAAAAAAAAAAAAAAAGAGAAAGTCGTAATCGCTCCAAAGAAAAGAAAAGAAAAGAACAAGAAGTCGCTCGCTCGCTGGCTTATGAAGAACCTCCAGAAGACAGACCCAATGCCAACCCAAATCATAAATTTTGTTACACTCAAATATAAACGCCGTCACCGATCCTCCTAGCAAGCAAGCAGGATTTGCTCGGTACCTTAGGTATGCCACCCTTGGATACGTCAAGGACATAGTGATGCTGAAGCATTAGGTGGGGTACTTCTACTTTCCCTACCGCTCGCTCACTCACTCCTGCGCCCCTACCGAGAAGAAATCGATCTCCTTGCCCTGGCCGATAGCGTGTTCGTTCTCGGCAAGCTGCTCTAGCAAGCTCAAGAACGGATCCTTGTCCTCACCGGGCGCGGTGGTCGCAGCAGTAGTAGCTGGGCTGCCGTTGTGGCTTCCGGCGCCGGGGCTCGGAACCGCGGTGAGGTGCGACGGCGGCTTGCGTTGGTGATCTTCTTCGCCGTGCCAGGGCGTGGGGGAGGAGAAGGTGTTGGTCGGCACGGTCCCGAACATCGGGTCGTAACTTGCGACGCCGAGGCTGCTTTCGTTGTCTCCGCTCGGACTGGGAGTTGCATATTGGTATGACGGGGAGAAGGAAACTGTTGATATAGCTTCTATTTGCGGTTGCGGTGGCTGGTAGTTCCCTGGGTTGAACCCGGCTCCCGCACCTCCCGTACCGACTTGGCTGTCAATTGTTTCGCGTCTTTGCCGTACTGACTGCGTAGTGCTGTTCGGGAGGTTGTCTCTGTGGGAAAGCAGTGAGCTAGATGGGTGAACTATCGAGGATGCAAGGGGAGTTGTAGAGAAAGAGAAGTGCCGAGAATGAGCGTCAGGGGTAGGTAGCCCGGGAGTTAGCGGCCTGTTATTTTCTACATTTATTGGTGTTATATTTCTTATGTCGGGTCGTCTTTGACTAATAGCGGTATTCTTTCGCTTTAGGTTTGGTCGTTCAAAATCCCCATTCATACGTGGCGAGTACAAATCGGGACCTGGATACGTATCCGTAGCGAAACTGGTTGTAATATCTGAAAAGCTTAGGTTCGTAGCGTCAAACGAGAACGGACGACCTCCCGGCCGACTGATATTTGAGTAGCGGTCGAAGAAGTCCTCGAGATTGAAAGCCGGGGAATAGCGCATCGAATTGTTAGCAAGGCCCTTAACTAATTCGGCGTGGGCGCTATATATGCTTTGTAAAGTATCGCGTTGATGTTGAACACTTGCCCAGGTGTAGCTCAACTCGCTTAGTTGCTGTAGTTCCCGAGATAGGAACTCTGACGATGATGATAGAACACCTAACGCTTCTCCCCCTCCATTTTTATGGTAATGTGCTCCGTGTATATGGACTGTACCTGCTGTACAGATGCAATAACCAACAAACGCTGGCCATTCAATGGATGGCATCTGCCTACCAAGCTCAACGAGCTCGGCTATCGCATTAGCATGCAAGAAACATATGTTCGTGGCTTCTATTTGCCAAGACTGATGCTGGCCTGTTCCAGCCAGCTCCGCTAGGTCAATTGGGAGAAAGGGTCGGTAAATCAGACAATGGATTAGGTGGTAGACGAGTTTGCTGAGAACAAGAACAGTCGAATCAGGTTGTCCGAAGAGAGTATCTACGCTCGAGAAGACGTCGGCGGTACCCGAGGCCCATATTTCAAGATCCTGCCTGATTTTGGAAAGTTCGGAGAGGGCGTGCCAGGGGAAATGAGAATCACCTTTGACACCTCCCGCTGCAAGATAGCGATTTGTGAACCCTAGGATACGGCTAATGTCGATGAGCATCCCACTGCTCCCTTGAGACTTCCTACCATTCCCTTGTAGGTGCTGAAGGTTCGATCCGTTCTGAAAAAAGTCACCTTCGACAGGTAAAGTAGATGGATTTGGAGACCAGCACGGAAGGCGTAGAAGGATGGTCCTGTCACTGATGAGACAAGGGCGTTTTGAGCCACACGCCATGAATCTATCGAGGAGATAGCAAGTCCAAAACAGGCGTCTTCTCATTTCACGTTCTACAGCTGTTATCCTAGCATGCAGATCCACCTCACGATGCAACTCAAGGGCCATGGCCATTCCGATGGCGATCGCTGGATAGGACAATTAGTTCACAAGTCTAGGGATTGCGTCGAAGGTATTCATTCTCATTTGGAGACCTACTTAAGAGCATATATGCTTTTTTACCCTTGCCTGCTGCCGTAAACGCAGTGACGAGGAGAAGGAGAGTTTGAAGAGTATCGATGGACGGTTCATCCTCATCAATCTCACTTCTCGACCGTAATGCATATTCTTCACTCAACTTGGTAGCAGACTGACACCCACTGGGATGTGTTGTGTATCTAATTAAGTCTTAGTATGTGTACGTTTGATTGGGTTATGAGATGACATCGAACCTAGCAGCGACGGAGTAGATGGCGTAAATCAAGTGGCCAGGTAATTGATTCAGTTGCAGCCGTTGTCGCACCGAGGATTCGTCAAGAATGTGGTAGGGTTTCGCATGGAATCGTGAAAAGTAAGTGTCAAGAAACGCATCTATCTGTATGCCAGGGGAGGGCTCGCTAGCAATTGTAGGCGAGTATATAGCAGACTCCGAAGCTATCTCTGTCGCTCTAGAGATATCCAGAGTTGGACGCTTTGACCTTGGCCCGGGGTCTGAATCGTCTCCTGCTGCTGGTCTGCCGCCAGAAGATGTTTCTTCCGTATTGATATGTGTAAGTTTCTCCGTACTCGGTAAAGCATCTCCCCTTTTGTGATCCTTGAGCTGAGCTTCTAAACCATCTACTCTCTTTAGCAATGCTTCCAATACGTCTGTCTTGGGTCCCCGCTTCTTTGGCACAGCATCTATAAATATCAAGCGACCATTAGCTTCACTGTGTGAACCCATCACAAAGGGGACTTTCCCTCAAGCGAGAGAAAGCCGATCACGCACCGTAAATACAGGGGCATTGGAAGACCTGGCAAGCTTCGCAGGATGGACGCAGTCGATTACATTTAATCTATACGGAGAATACCGTTTGTTAGATTAAGAACAAAAACTCGGCTAATTGGATCTGATTCCGCCGACGTAAGGAGCCTTACTTTCCGCTTTCGACATGACTTGCAATTCATTGCTTCTCGTGGCTCATTGCCCATGCGGCGACTTGGTAATCGCTCGATACCGACTTGTGGCCGCGACATGATAATGGGTTGAATTCCAGGGAGAGGTGCTACACTCATGATTGCGAAGTCCAATTCGAGGTAGCTATGTCGGATGAGACGCGAAGAGCCTTTCGATAGTAATAGAATACTTCGGTTTATGTGTTTCTGGAAACTAGAAATGAGTGTTGCTATCAAAGCGGCGCACCCAATCCCTTCCTCTTCTTCTCCTTATCCTTCCTCTGTAGAGATACAGATTCTCATTGAGTCGTAAATGAATCTCTCATCCTTATCGCTAACCGATTGCTGGTTACTTAGTTTGACTTTCCGTGTTGAGGTGGCGTTATACTGTTTGCTGCATGCTGCGGTATGCTTAATAGCGATGTTGACGCGCCCAATAATACTTTTATCTTACTAGAATTTGGAGACATAGAGAAATATGTACGGCGGAGAGCAACTAATAAGAAGAGCTCTGTGCTGCGCAATGCATGTTGAACTTTGTGGTCCTTTATTCAGATGGGAAAAGATGGGGCATAGTTCATGCGGAGAGACGCTGAAGATGTGGGAGACGGCTTGCAAACGATTGGGGTTTAGTGGCTAGGTACTCACCGGCCCTGCTGTCCTGCTGTTCTGCTAACGGTCTTGGGGACCTTAACAAGGGCCTGCTTCTGGCACGATCCTGCTCATTATCCACTCGGCTCGTGAAGCCCTTGTCAGTGCGGGACCTGACGGGGTAAACTGGGGAAGATTACAGGGAGCCGAGAGGGCAACAAGAGCAGGGATTTTGGATTGGCTACAACTTGGTCCAAGCCGTCGGAAGGCGACCAAAACGGGGTTCTTGCAGACTTCATTCTCGGCCCATGTTAGCAAGAAGGGCTGCCTGCCGTTACTAAGAACCCCAAGCTTGATACTATTTAGTTAGATTCCCGTGCTATACGTAACGACAAGGACACAAATCCGTGGAAAAAAGGAACACGGAGGAGCTGACGGCGGTAGTAATGGTGGTGATAGGGGTGGAGGGAAGCTCTAACTCTTCGAGAAATATGCCACGTGCTGGAAATGACAGGATCCCCAGTTGCGCACCAATAGAAATCAGTCTCCATCGACCTCCCTAATCCCGACTAAGAGTTCTATGCTGGTATTTGAAGCCGTAGAAGCGCCGACTCTGCTGGCTTCTGAGAATCCATTTCAGAGCCGCTAATCGTCATAACACTTTCGGGCTTTTGCACTTGCGCTCCTATTTCCTTCATTGTACAAACCTGCTTCCAATGACTGAGTTTTCAGTATCTAAATAAAAGGTGCTTAAAGCAATCCGCGAAGAGGGCAGATGGTGCTACTTTAGACCTATTTTAAGCTGCTGTCCAAGGCGAGTATTTTGTGACTCGAACTGCCCCGAACGTAACATAACTAAGCCCACAATAACTTTCTATCAAGATTTCTCTCTGAGAAAGCCTGTATGTGATTTGGTAGTACATTGAACCGAGGATCTCTAAGGATGTTAAGAAACATAGCCTTAATAAAACGTACGTCAAATGGGTAACTAGGATTCACACCAGTACTAGTTGTCTTGTCCCTAGGTAGTTAAATTATCTGCATATAGGTTAGTTATACCCTAGTAGAGTTCCTGGCTCATTCGAGTTGAATTTGAGCCTCCGATGACAAACACAGGTTGCCTCTGGTGTAGATAGCAAAGCCGAGCAGTTCATATGAAAGCACCACGTCCTACGGGCTGCTAGGTAAGTAGCCAGAGGATAATGCAAGCACACGACCTCTTACATGAATCCCACGCGTATTGTGCACAGTCGGGGTTGTATATCTAGTATGTGTAGCTCCCAAGGTATCTTATAGGTGCGTATCTAAGGCCCTGCATCGTTGTAGCCTTTTCGATGACAATCTTTCCTAGTTCTCCAAGTTTGACCGATTTACCATTTGGAGACAATAGCAAATCCGGTGGGCTCTTGGTGAACTATTACTTTTGCGGATTTGCTGTGACGTAGTGGGGCTTTCGCTTGGTTTGGGGAGCTTTTTTTTTTTTTTTTTTTTTTTGCCCGGTGCATGTTTAGTATTCTTTTCTTCTATTGGCCTAGGCGCTATCGCCTCTGGCACCGATGACCTCGCAAGGTTCACCTTGAAATGTTTGAATGCAGGTAAATGGAGTAACCTAGGTGCTTAAGGTAACCGCGCTGTTATTACAAGACACACCTAGAGCTGGAACGCGGGAGAAATATGAATATTGGTTGCGAACGGGACCGGGAAAGGTCCTAAGGCTTCCGTCCGTCTGAACTAGGCAGGTCCAGCATGGCTACTGATGGTATGAACTTGAGATGTTTACCGAGAGATGCTGGCGCCTGGTGTGTTGTCTTGCTGATACCTGAGCCGAGTCCGGTCGGCTCCTCAAGGTGTTTACAATGGCTTCATTGGACGTGAGAGGATTAAGACCCTGTTCGAGGCGGATACCGACAGCGTGGGAGTAGCGGTGCTAACCGGCAGGACCCAGTGACTGTGCATCCATATGTCAGGAGTTGGGACGGGTTCGAAGGTATGGGAGTACCCGAATAGATAGCAGTGGGTCGATATATCATATCTAGGTGCGTTTGATGTTGCAAAGGCCGATCCTAAGTAGATTATAGGGCCAATCCAAGCTATTTCGGGGCCCTGTAGCTATCTATATAAGCTAACACAAGGTTTTCGAGGGCATCTCGTAAGATGCAGATCCACGTCATTGGTAGTGCGCGTATCTAGATCGTAGATTGTGTGGTTCACGATCGTAACGATGACACGTGTGATACTTAGATATCATATTACCTACCAGACGCTAGGCACCAGATAGGTAAGTTACCAGATATAAGTTATCGGATGCCTTGTTTGAGTTGAAACCTCTTTGGACTTATTTCGGAAGAAAGACACGGGGGTGTGTGTTCCGGGAGTTAGTAAAGGGGCAGGGATTGTGATGTTGAAGAAGTTGATGTTTTTGGTTACGGGGAGCGCAGGAGCGTAAGTGTAAAAGCTGAACCGGGTTAATGCTCGCCGCTAGAAGACCCGAGTTTAGTGCCCTTCTTTATTCCCCCACCCCCCTACTTAGGTACCTAGGTACAATGCTTACCTAGTAGGTAATTTTCTACATACTGTAAATAAAGGTATATATTTGTTACTAATTAAGAAAACTTTACTTTTAACTTATTTATATTACTTTTTTTACGGAATAAAATTTTCATTTTTAAATTTAAATTAAAAAAAAAAAAGTTTAAAATTTAAATATATAAATTAATTTATAATAAAATTAATAAAATAACAGGTTAATTAATTAAATTAATAATTATAATAAAAGATAAAAAATACATTTAATAAAATTAATAAATTTAAATATAAATTAATATATAATTTAATTAATAAATAATAAATATAAATTAAAATTAATTAAATAAAAAATTTAATTAATAAATATATTTTTATAATTATATTTTAAAATTATAATAAAGTATAAACTTAAATAAATTAATTAAAAAATATAATAATAAAATTAAAAAACTTTATTAAAAAAAAAATAATTTATAATAAAAATAAAATAATTAATATAATAATAACTTATTAATTAAAAAAAGTACACGTATTTTATTAAAAACTTTAAATATATATTTTAATAAATAAATTAATAAATTAAAATATAATTTTAAATTTATATTACTTTAATATAATTATATAATTTTATATAATTATAAATAATATAATTTTTTTTAACTTTAATATATATATAAATTTACATATATATATTTAATATAATTAATTAATTAATTATAAAAATAATTAAAAATATAAATTTATATATATATATTTAATATAATTAATTAATTATTTATTTTTATAATTAAAAATAATTAAAAATAAATATAAAAAAACTTTAATATAATAATTTATATAAAATTTATTATATATATTATATTACCTTTTTTATTAAAAATTTAACTTTTATTACATTTTTAATTTTTTATATTATTTTTTTTATTAATACCATATAATTATTTTTTATTTACTTATTTAACTATATTATAAACCTTATTTTTAATTTATTATAAAATTAAAAAAATTATTAAATATATACTTTTTAAATTATCTTATTTTTTATTTTTATATAACCCGTATTTATTTTATTTTAAATTTACTTATAAATATAACCTTTTTTTTAATTTTTTTAATTAAATATTTTTTCCTTTTATAATTTCTTTTTTAAATTTTTTTTAACACCACGCATATTTTAAATTATTATTAAAAACGTAATATCGTAAACTTTACCTTTAAATGCATTAATAAAACTTTTAATAAAATTATTAAATAATTTTTAAATATATACATTTACCTTTATATTTATATTACATGGTTAATTTATTTATTTTATTTTTTAATAAACTATAAATATAATATTTTCATTTATTTTAATATTTAACATTTTTTCATTTTTATATTTTTTTTTCGAGTTTATTTAAATACCATAAATACTTATTTCATTATTTAAAAAATAATATTATAAACCTTACTTTTAATTTAATAAAATTTCTTTAAAATAATTAATAATGGGGTTAATAATAATATATAAACTTTTAAACGTTATAATTAACCTTAATAACTATTTCTTTTTTTTAATTTTTAATAATATATTTAATATTATTAAAATTTACCATAAATTAAATTTAAAATTAAATCCATTAAATTAAATTTTATTAATTAAATTATTATAATTTATATTATATATTAATATATTAATATATATTAATATTTATTATTAAAAATTTAAATTTAATTATTTAATAAATTAAATTAATAATTTATTAATATAAATAATCCATTAATATAATAAATATATAACCATTAATTTATTAATATTAAAATTTTAATAATTAAAACTTTAATAATATTTAAAAAATATAATAAATACATATAACCACGTAACGTACCCATTAAAATTAACGTTAAAATACTAATATAATAACTTTATTTTTTACATTTTTTTTACATATTATCCGGGTTAATTTACGGTAAAACCTTATTTTTAATAACTTTTTACCATTATAATTATTATAACCATTTTAACCATTATAACCACTTATATAATTATTAGTAAATACATTTAAATTATTAATTATTAATAATATAAATTTAACTTTATTTTAAATTTTTTATAATAATTTAATTTAAAATATTTAAAAATTATATATTTATTATAAAAAATAATAATTTAATATAATATTTAAAAATAAGGTTTATTATAATTATAAAACTTAAAATAAAAATTTAAAATTAAGTAACATACTTTTTTATTAAATAAATAAAGTTTACATGTAAAAAATAATAATAAATTAAAGGTATTTTTAAGGTTTTATTATATTTAATTTATATATGTAAAAATAAAAAATTTAATTACATTAGTTATTTATTTTATAAAAAATATAAATGGTTAATTAAAGTTATAAATTTTAATAATTATATTACTTATAAAATAATATAATTATAGGGTAATTACGTTAAATTAATTAATTAATAATTATTTATTAATAATTTATCTTAATATTAATAATTTTTTTTTAATTAATGAGGTTATTTTTAATTACTTTAATTTATATAAAAAGTTTATATATTTTATATATTATTTATTAACTTTATTTTTAAGGTCTTTATTTATATATATCCTTTTTTTTTACTTTTTTACCCATTTTTATAATTATATCATTAAAATATTCATTTTAATAAAAATTTATAAACCTTTATTTAAAAAAGCTTTTATTATCGCATTAATAGGATTATTTTTACCATATATTTAATAAATATTATATATTTTTTAATGTTTATATAATTATTATAATACTATAATATTAATTATTAAACATTTCTCCTTTATTATTTTTAACTTAATTAAACATTTATATAATAAAAATAAATTTATATAAATTATAATAAATATCTTTAATAAACCTAATTTTTTAAAAATAATTATAATTATAATATTTATTAAAATAATTATATTTACACCATATATTATAATATAAATTTTATTTATTAATACATTATATATAATACATTTATATTTCATTAAATTCCAATAAATTATATTATTTATAATTATAAATACTTTATCATTTAAATCCTTATTCATTAATATAATTATATATTTAATTTATAATATTAAATCTTTATTATTCGTAAATAAAATATTTATAAATATATATAATTTAATAATTTTTAATTTTAAAATAATATATTATAAATTTTATTTAATGTTATTTTATTACTATTTAAAGCAATAATTTAACTTAATAATTTATTTATTTTTAAATTTTTTATATTAAATTATTTTTAAAAGGTTAAATGTAATTTTTAATTAATAAATAATAATTAAATAAGTGTTTTTAACGCATTATTTCATATATTATTACATTATATCATTATTATTATAATTAATTTAAATAATTTTTTTAATTTTATTTTTATAATATAAATATAAATTACCATTATTTTTAAATATAAAGGTATAACCATTAAATATTAAAGGTTTATTTATAATTAAATAAATTTTTAATTTAATTATAAATTTAATTTTTTATAAAGTTTTTTTTTTAAATTTATTAAATGTTTTTAAAAATAAATTAAATATATTATTAATTTATATAATAATAATATTAAATTATTATTTATTTATTAATA
>MU284222.1:0-65674 GCA_022478815.1 Daldinia bambusicola
AAATTGGTATGTGGGTGTGTCGGTGGCTCAACTCATAAAGAAAAGTGGATGGGCTGTGACGCTATTATTTTAGGGCTGTGTATCTAATGCTACTGCGTCTACTACGACGCCTGAACACTATCGCATTCCTGGGTCCCCATGTGAGTGTCCACCGCGTGTCTGCATACATACCACGGCAATTGCCAATCCCTCCCAATAGGAGTAGCAAACAGGCAAGCAATCTGTTAACAAAAAGAGTTTTTGAAAGCCTCATTTATAGCTCAATTATAGGTTGCATAATTAATCTACCTAGCTTAATACTTAGGTGATCCTTTGGTCTATAGCTAGCCACTTCCTGAGAATATCTCCGAAACAAGAAAAGGGATACTCAGGTAGTCATCTGCTGCCTATACCTAATATAGAGATCTGATGCGATGACCATTATGCAGCTAGATAGGTTTAGCATAGGCCCTCTGCAAACCAATATTAAGATTATAACAGTGGCAATAAGTGGTGCTACCTAGTTACTAGTTACTACTTCCAAAGCCACTTTAATAAGAATGTGAGCCAAACGCCTATCGGACCGCCTCCGAGGTTATCCCCGGAAAAGGCTGATGAATTTTTCGGCAAGCGTATGTTTACGTTGGTTGTCAATTGGATGTTTCCAACCTACCGATTAATACCCGATATTTCTCTGCGAACGTCAGGTCCCAGCAACCCAGCTCTGAAGCTGGAGCCCGGGTGCGACCTAAAAGGTCGGCCCGTGAGCAGAACCGTGAGCAGAACCGGGGAAGAAACGTTTCGGATGGGCCCGTGTTCTCTTACCTGAAAAAGCGCATTACGTAGTGGAGCGGTGAGAGCATCCCTGGGTCCACTCTCATATGCATGTCAGATATTTGCGACGTCTTGGGATACCTACCAGGTAAAGTTAAGGTAGGAGGTACCTAACCTACCCTTGGATTAGGAGAATTTGTCGCGCCGAAAAAAAAAAAAAAAACAATCAATACTACCTACATCATGTTAGGTTAGGTACCGAGCCGTCCCAAGGAAAGGGTAGCGAGCCACGTAACCGAGGAGGGAAGGAGAAAAAAAAAAGAGAAATCAAATGTCCGCGTTAATCGCCAATTGCCAATCACTCACTACTGTATGCCATTTACTCCAAATTACTTGACTTTTTCCAATGTGATGCTGCAAGGTGAAGTGAGCGAGCGACCTAAGAGGAAAGATAGTATGGGTACCTTATAGCAAAACACATTTGCAAGGGAGATAAAATGTGGTCCATCATCTAGTAGTATGTAGCTTCAACGGGCCGGCCTGCAAAATCGGCTGGAAATGTTACCATGCTCCATGCTCGCGATCCCCTACTCCTTTTAGCTGGTCGGGGTGGTAGAATGAAACCCTGGAGATGAACAAGGTAACTAAGGGTAGTTAGTCAAGTATTTGCGAGGCAATAATCGAGTTTAGATTATAGATATGGGAAGCCTATGTAAGCTCCAACCGCATAAAGCATCTTACAGAAGAACAGTAGGCTAAGTTGAACTAAGTTAGACGTAATGCAACGAGTTCTCAGACAGGATATTTTTAATTTCCCAAAGCCTGGTTTGCAAAATCGCATGGATCTTTCCTAACAAGGGAATATCTTGTACTATCTTGCTAAAGTTCTTACTTCTCTCCTTCCTTCTTTACTCGCGGGGTACTTTGGAGGGATTCCTATACATATGTACCGGGATGTTCTTCACGTGGATGGGACAGGCATGTTATGGCGTTTCCGGCATGCAATGGAGACGTTCCCATTAGCTACTGATTGCGATGTCTTTATCAATAAATCCAACTTTGATAGGTATAATAGTATAATATAGACGTTCATGACCGACTGGCGTTCGATACCTTAATCATCGGGCTGATGGAAAACTGGACCCAAATTCGATCTTGAAACTGACTACGGATTGCATAGTATGTACGTACAAGTCGACCCCTATTTGGACTATTAAGTCGAACGACAACGTGTTCTCCAAAGCGCTTAATCCATACTAAGATAGGCAAGCTACATATCGATACGGACTTAAGTCCTACGTGGAAGGGATGATAATAAGAATGTCAAGCCAAGACCACATATTCGGATGGGATGGTCCTATATGTGGATCTGAATATGCTCAAAAATAACCAACCAGTATCCACTTACGTTACGGAAAGAAATGGGGGGTTGGGTTGGTATAGCGGTAAACTAGTTATAGTAGTTAATGAAAGAGCCTTGTCAATAGTTCAGAATCGACCACCCTGAGTTAGCGGCGAGCCGCTCGCTCACCGACTTACCTAGAACCTCACGAAGTGCGATACCAGTACTAACATCTATCAAGACAAAATCGCAAAAAGAAGGCTAATTAATGATCTCCCTCCATCCGCCATGGAGAACTTGCCAAGACGGGGAGCCGAGCCACGTGCTGCTCCCCACGATGCCACGCGATGGACTGTCTAAAGCCATGTGGCTCCGGGGGGAATCAGATAGCTCGCGATGTGAAACGGCGAGGAAGCAGGTGCGGATATCGGCCGGGAATCCTTGCTGTCTGGCGAGAACATCTGCTCTGCGTTCGCTGGATTACATCGTGCATGCATAAGGCATAAACTAAGCCTCCCTCAACAGCGTGGGATGGTGCCTAGGAAGTTTTGGGTTTGCCCACGGGGCGTCGAGACATGGAGAGATTGACTTTGGGATCATCAGGTGGAGTTGTTATTAATTGCGTCATAAAAGTAGACATGTAGAAAAAAAGAAAGAAGAAAAGAACAAAGAAAATCCTCGACGTTCGAAAACCGCGTCATGAAAAGGCGCTTTCTTCTGTAGTTGAGACGCAAGCCAACGACAGACGGGTATATCGAGAGACGATCATCAAGCCATGCCATAGGACGAAGAGATCGACGAATCTGCAAATAACCCTCTGCGGCAAATGTCGACACCACATATGAACCGGGTTGCCAAGTATATACCAGGGGGCAGAAACGTGGTTGTGGATACTCAAGCTATGGGGGCCCTGCCGGCGTGACAACATTCGGTATCTGCCAAGTTACAAGCAAATCAGATAGGGGTCGGGTCGGCTATAGGATATAGTAGCAGTGTGACTTGCCATTGCAGCGTTCCATATCATACGGAAATATGGTAATATACCGCTAGCTAATGTATTATTTGAAAGATTCGCGAAAGGGCAAATGTGACAAAACTAATATGGCAGCAGCAGGCAAGGTAGTAGTATACATAGCTAACATCTACCTAGATTAGGTACATATTGCCTATCCCGCAGACCGCTGAACAAGGGTTCTTTTTTTTAAAAAAAAAACAAAAAAAAGAAAAAAGAAGATTATCCACACAACTAAACGTAAACAAGTCTAGAAAATCAACAGTATCAGGGATTACTACCAGAAAAAAATAAAAATAAAAATAAAAATAAAAAATAAAAACCCAAGCCCTTAACACAATCTTATCCACAACAATTAAGATAAGATCACGGAACTGGTCCGCGTTGCATTAAATCGTTCATATTCCGTGTGGGTTCCGCATGTCCGGCGGTCAATGGGGGTAGGGAGCATCATACTATCATACTCTCGATGGCTGCTTGCTTAGTATGGCAAATACGCGTATGGGGAAAGGTCTGAACACCCTGATCTAACCGATTTCTCAGATGCGCTTGATGCTTGGTGCTTGGTGCTGTTGGTTTGGGTTATGCATGAACCGAAATGTGTATCTACCTAACCATCCAACATGTCGTTTTTTTTTTTTTTTGTTTTTTTTTTTGTGCGATCATGGATTATACCACGTCTCGTAAGTTGTACCACCACTCCGGGGACTTGGTAGCAGGTCACCGCCAAAAAAAATTTAGAAGTTTGCTATACCTTTTTTTCCCCTGTCGCAATGCGTGGTACTACGTCGTCAGGGATATTGTTTTTATGTCTATAAACATGCCGGGATTATAACTAATCCCTTCAGGGGTCTAAATTCTCGAATAGCTGTACACTATCAGAACCCGTCCACATATATATATATATATATACCTATATATATATAATATATATATATATACC
Source organism: Daldinia bambusicola (assembly GCA_022478815.1). Lineage (NCBI taxonomy): Eukaryota > Fungi > Ascomycota > Sordariomycetes > Xylariales > Hypoxylaceae > Daldinia > Daldinia bambusicola. Next base: position 4,051 of record MU284222.1, read on the forward strand.
TATATATATATATATGTCTACGTCTCCCTTTGCTTGACACTGCTCTCCCTTGACATTATCATTATACCATTCAAACCGCCTTTACCAGTTCTCTCTATATACCCCCTCATATCAATACTCACCCACCTCAAGTTCTCATCGTAATAAACAACCTATCCAACATGCCTGGCCAGGAGTTTACCGGAAATGCTTTCGTCACCGGCGGAGGTAAGCAAAACGCCCCCCCTTTCGCGCCCTGCAGAAAGCCATGGCCGTTTGTCTCGTCAGAAGGTCTAACCTTTTCCTTGCAGCCAGCGGGATTTCGAAAGCCGTCTGCGTGGCGTTTGCGCGGCGCGGGGTCCGCGGACTCGTGATAGCAGACATCAACCTCGATCTCGCGATGAAGACCGCCGCGGAGTGCAAGGCCGTCGCCATGAGCCCCGAGTTCCGCGTGGAAGCCTACCAGCTCGACGTGGCGAACCCGGAGTCCGTCCAAAATGCCATCGACCGCATGGCGGAGACCTTTGGGCGCCTCGACTACGTCGTAAACGGAGCCGCTGTATGTTCTTAGTTCTACGGTTTTGCGCTGCCGCCGCTATTCGTGACTGCCCTGTGCTAACAGTACATGCGCTCCCGGCTTAGGTCCTTGGAGAGTACAACGAAGTATCAGAGACGGGCCTCGACACGTTGAGGAGAACGTTCGACGTCAACGTGCAAGGGTCATTTCTAGTCTTGAGGGCCGCCACGAAGGTCATGGCCGCGCAAAAGCCCGTAGTTATCGACGAATCCCTTCCCGCGCGGGGTGTTTCCCGTGGGGTTATTGTGAACATCAGCTCAGTCGTCGGCATGATTGGCCTGCCGAAAATAGTTCAATGCGTCGCCTCCAAGCACGCGGTAGTGGGATTAACCAAGACTGCAGGTGAGTGACCGCTACTACACTTTTCCAGTCCCCATATAGAAAAAACCCCCACCTTACCTTCTTCGCAGCTCTCGATAATATCAAGCACAATATTCGCGTTAACTGCGTCTCGCCGTCGTGGGTGGATACCCCCGTAGTGCAAACAGCCATCAAGGGCGTCCCGACGTTAGAAAAGGTCATCTCTTCCCACTTACCGATGGGTCGGATGGGGATCCCGGAGGAGATTGCAGACGTGGTTCTCTTCCTATGCAGCCCGAACTCGAGTTGGGTCAACGGTACCAACTTCGTGGTTGATGGGGCCATGACAGTTGGTCCTTGCAGTCCGGACATGTGATCAACATAATATTTAGTGGGCATGAGATTTTTAGCCTTAAGGAAAAGGCTTAAGGAGTTTAGGTTAGAGGCTTCGGCCACGCGATGAGAACATGGCCCCTTTTTTTATGGTCCTGGTTTGGGACATGATGGGGTTTATTAGGCACCTAACAGCAGATCAGCTGTCCATGTACCGGGCGCTGTTTTAGGTATCATACATGAAATAAAAAAAATCGAAGTTCACAAAGATGACTTCGGATCCGAAAATCGAAAGGCCTGTGCTTCTAAGGGGGTTCTATTATTAGGTACCTAGACTATCATTTTTAGTCGCATTTTATTTCCATCGACTCTCTACCTCTCACGCCCATACTTTGGGGATGGAGCAGGTGCATTATCCAGAATCTTCTCGATCTCTTCCATAACATCCGGTGTCAGCTTATCCAGCAACTTGAGGGCTTTGACGTTGTCCTCGATCTGCTCAACTTTCGTGGCGCCGAGGATTACTGTGCTAACATTCGGGTTCTTCAGGGTCCAAGCCAACGCTAACGACGCGGTAGTTCCACCAAGACGTTCCGCAATTGCGGTCAGCTTCCTAACCTTCTCGATCTTCGCCTTTCCCTCCTCCGTCTGTAACGATTTGATGGTGCTATCGAAGAATTCTCCATGCTTCGCAAAACGTGATCCTTCGGGGATCCCGTCGTTGTATTTCCCTGTCAAGAGGCCAGAGGCGAGCGGAGACCAAATTGTGGTGCCATACTTGAACTGCTCAAAGAGCGGTGCGTATTCAACTTCGAATCGCTGGCGGTGAAATGCGTTGTATTGGGGCTGTTCAACCACCGGGGCAATGAGATTGTATCGCTCTGCGATCTGGGTGGCTTCCATGATCTGAGTAGCGCTCCACTCTGACGTACCCCAGTAGTAGGCTAGGTTGAGATTCCGGATAACCTGAGTGAAGCCCTCGACGATTTCTCTCATAGGCGTAGCATAGTCGGGGCGGTGAGCGAAAACAACGTCGACGTAGGGCTGTTGCAGACGTTCAAGAGAAGACTTGAGACCCTCAACAATGTGTTTCCGGCTAAGCCCACGCGTGTTGGGCTCCTTGCGACCGGTACCAAAGAAGATCTTAGTGGTGAGAACATACTCATCACGGGGCCAATCAAGTTCCTTTAGGGCTTTGCCCATCTCCAGTTCAGACTCTCCCGCAGCATAAGTCTCTGCTGTGTCGAACGTATTAATGCCGTGGCTCCAGGCGGTCTCAAGACATTTCTTGACAATCTCGCCCTTCTCGGTACCTCCATAGGTTAACCATCCACCCAAGGAGAACACGCTCACCTTCAGACCCGTTGGGCCGAGATGGCGGAACTGCATGTCCTTGGGATCATATGCGGATCTTACGGCAGGCATTGTGGTTATTCTCCTGGTGTGCTGTAGCTGGGTTCTCGAGATGCTGGGGATGCTGGGGACGACAGGGACGGTAGATGTAAAACGGCGGAATACACGAGACATGAGGGGAAGTGGAAATGGAAATGGAAATTTATTCGTGGGCACCTTTTTAAATTATGCACTGGCAAGAGCGATTGAATGGGGTTAAGATAGCGACTACATGTATATTTTTTGATTAGGTCGGCAGGAGATATCCCATCTAATAGTCATTCGGCATAGCGTCAGCAAAAATACACGCACAAGCTTATCTCCATTAATATCCGAAAGTATCTAACCATTGCTTTTTCATGCAGGTATACATTTGCTTAGCAATCTATTTCAACTTTCATAAATCCGATAGTTATAGCTCGTCATCTACACTTGCAATCCCCTCGCTTATTAAGAACCTTGGGAGCCCATGACGCAATTGAGTCTCCACTAACACTGCTGTAGAGTTATCGTCTATGCTACTATGAGAATAGGCAAGAGCTGGTAGCGTCATCACTAACTAAAAAGCTATCAGTAAGCTACGCCGACTAAGTCCGACTAGAGCATCGGCGGTTAAATACATGCCTATAATTACCTATATTAGGGGGTATATGTATTTGAGGTTGTAACCCGGCTCCTTAGGTAGTCTCCCTACAATCACCATATTTCTCTTTATAAGTGCGTAGCAACTAGATATGGCCTCTAAGTTTAACTTGAGAGTTGTTATCCCATTCCGTTAACACGTTCTTCAATGAGGGGAAAATTCTAGATTTGATATGGAAAGCCAATCGATCTAAGTTAAAATAGTACAAGCCAAGTTCTTATACTCATCCTGTCTGAGCAAGGCAGCGTGCTTCTCTTGCTGCGCCTGAGAAAAGACCCAAACCTCGTAAATACTCTTAAATCCGTCTGCGATTACTAACGTTACATGCCATATGGAGCAGAATTACGCCGGGCGAGTCATGCCTAGGTGATATACCAACAACCCGAGAAACACAAGGAAACACAGGTTGGTATCTATTAGGATATAGGAAATACATCAAGTTTATTGTGAAGTAAATCTATTAGCAGCTAATGTACTTAATATAGCCATCATATATGATACATGGCTGCAGCTAGACTATCAAATAGGTATAATATTCTATGCCAACGAGATTTTAACTAGGTATCGTATAAGCTCTTAAAGCCAGCTAGTTATTTCTGATTACCAAAGGATCGATATCCTTTAATCCTATAAGGTTACATCCGCCGCCCAATCCTGCCAGTCCAATGCACTTCATACATATTTCAAGTTGTAGTTGAAGGATCTACTATGATTGGGTACCGTGCTCCTGGGAGACTTAATAATACCGTGAGGTAAGCACTTATACTGTATTGGGTAAATGCATGGAACATTCTGTGCTTCTAGTCGGAGCATATATGGATCCAGGGTCGCATATATTGAAACACATTCATTAAGCGATATGTTAGGTATAAACCTCATGATGGTCACTTATAGGTGGTAATTGGCGGGGCTCCGAATGGGCGCTGTAAAGTGTGCAAGAAAATGGCTGCATATACCAAGGTCTTTCTCTAAGTCTATCATGGCGACCTGGCTTTATATACAAGCTGCATACCACAGATATCCCGCAAGTCTCTCATCCCTGAAATCTCGATAGTAGGCACGGATGAATCTTGTAGCACTAGAATTATTATCTAACTCTCAACTACGTAGCGGGTGCCTACCTAATAGTCAGACAAATAACTGCGAATTGACCTTTCTACCAATCGGAATTCATGTTCAGCAGAGGTGACCTCAGGTGTCTATCTATTAGGAGGTAGCTAAATTGAATCAATTAGGACTACACCCGAATATCACAGGTGTAGAGAGTCTAATAGTAAAGCTAAAACGCCTAGTTACCAGTCGATGCCAACTCAGCCGCGTCTCCCTAAGACAACATCCTGTCGTGTCTTTTCTGTTTTTTGCGCGGCAACCCAAAACGCCCCTCTCGACTGCACTACTCGTACACCATCATGATGAAGATGCGACTATGCATGCATTACCAGTATAAAAACGCCGGGTTGGGCATATCTTTCTTGTGATTAGTTGGAACGGCGATTATGGAACAAAACTGCTGTGAAAAGAGTAATTGCGTGCCGTATTTCTATGCCTGCCAATTAAGAATGTGGTACATCACAGCGACCTCACATCCTGCTGTAAGGCACGATTGCAGCATCGATGATAGGAGGTCTACGGTGAGCCATCGTCGACTCCGGGCCCCACTTGGATTTCCAAGAACTCTCCCTCTCCCGCGCCTTCTCAAAAGCCTCTCGGCATTCAGCAGGTAATTCGTCCAAGACGTCTTTCGGTACGGCTCCAAGGCCCTGGAACTCGGCTAGGAAGCCTGGGATCTCGCGTTGCTCGTATACGGCAGAAGAGAGACCGGCAGAGGGTATTTCCATATACGCGTCAACGACCTTGAAGTTACGAGGAATCTTTGGATCCAGTGGTGGGAATCGAGTACTGCCAGTTGGGGCAGAGGAATCTTTGACCTGCTCAAACCTCGCGTGGGTAGGTTGCATTATGGCGGGGTATTGCAGCATGTTAGTGTGAACATCATAGACGCCAGATAAGTTCAACCGTCGAACGGCGCTAATTTCGGAGTTGAAACGACTACAGAGCCGGTCAATGATTACCCCAGATAGTCATAGTAATCGTTAAGAAGATAATCATGGACGTACCTTGCCTCGCGGGCATGTTCGAATTGCCAGTTGACGTCTGTGACATTCACACGCCTCTTTTTAATGTCCACTTTGCCGTTTTGAGTAGGGACAGAGGGAGCCCCTGAATGGTAAACAGCACTAGCACCGTGCCAAGCAACATACTGATTCTTGTTATACTCCTCGCCCTCAACGAACTTGTCATTGGGATCAGCCAGCTCGCCCTCCACAACGCCTTCGGCTCGGGCTTTGGCAACCTCATAATCGTCAATGATTCGCTTTCCGCCGACAATAATCAACGCGCCAAACTCCCTGAACACCGAGCGGGCCGTGACGATTCCTATCGCACGACCCTTGTAGGAATGGGGGATGATATCGCGTTCGATCATGTCTCGTTTTTCGTCATCGTCCACAATGATCTTGTAAAGTCGCTTGTGCTTAGTGAAAAACAAGTAAGAGTCTCTGAATCCCACGCAACGGGCAGGCTCGGTGGACAACATGTAGAGGCGATCTCCCCGGCCCGCTACAGTGAATGTTCGGCAACGGTACTCGCGTCCTCCTTGCAAGTTTCCCATCTTGTCGACTTTAGTCTCTCCTTCGGGATCCTCTGGCAGTGCAACTTCATCGTCGACAATGTCCATCATATTGCCCTCTTTGTCGATCGTTTGCTGCGTCGGCTGATAAGAAGCTCCCTTTCGACCGCCTCTACCTCTCCATCCTCCGCGACCGCGACGCCTTGGTGTTTCATTCGGATCGCGCTGGGGAGTCTCGAGCGGTAGGGTATCCCAGTCCGGTGGTCGGTTCTTAGGAGGACGGCCTAGACGTCTTCTCCGGATGACTGGTTGGGGTTGAGGGGAGGGCGATTTCACGGATGGCACATCGGAGTCTTGGTTCTCCTCGGCCTCCGCGCCGGATTCATCTTCGTTCTCCTGTTCCTCGGCTTCTGCTTGCTGTTCCGCATCTGATGCGTCGGCATCTGGCATGATCTCATCCTCGATCTCCTCGAGGGCTCTCGGGGTGCTCTCTGCGCCATTGATATTAAGGTTAGTTAAGTGTCAGGGGAATAAGCATTAAATTTCGAGGTTTTGAGAAATGAGAGACGTGCAGCCGAATTTCAACAGCGCGTGCGACAAGAGGAAAAAAATAAAATAAAAAAAGAATTGAAAATTGTAGCGACCTACCAAGTTTTGCGGCAGCGCGCTTGGCGGCTGCACGACCAGGTCGCCGGGGCATATTTATGGTTGTGGGGTAGCGATGCGCATGAAGGGGGCTAAAGAAAAGATAGGAAGTGGCCCGAAGTGAGCAGACTTGTGACGACGTTGATGATTAAAAGTAAACTGAATGCGATTAAAAAAAAAGATGGAGAGGCTTCAATTGACGAAATGTTTAAAGAACGCGGCGCGGCAGGCGATTAGGGAACACACTAACGCGCTGTAGCTGCCTTTTGCTAAGTCAAATCCACCAATAGTGTGGCGGCATATGAATTATGTAATACACGCTATTTTCAGTTATTTGTACAATACAGAGGTGGGAAGTACGTACCTCGTCAGCTTTAAGACACCAACACCTCTCTTTCCACTTTCCACTTTCCACTTCCCATTTTCCACTTCCCATTTAAAGCAAGCACTTTTTACTCTGTACACCATTTTTAAACGAAAGGCTCATATTAAGAACAAAATGCATGAATTTTTAAGAAATACGGATGGTTAAAATTTGCCTGCTTTTGCCTGCTCACAGTATACACGCTTGAAGGCCTTACATGAGGCACCAAGTACTCAGTACACCGTGAACTAATCACGCCTACCGCCCAAGAAGATATAAGTGCATACCTTGGCTGCTTGGATGCTTTCCTCTAAAATCTGAGAGCAGATTCCCGTGTTCAAAAGGGAACAAATTGCACACTACGACTAAGACCGGCCGTAGTCTTTTTAAGGTTTATTCCGCTAATCGTATTGTGGGATAGTTCAGCGGCGCATTGCCCCTATTTATATCTACCTCCACCGTCCTCATGCAAAATAATCAGGGGTCACAAGGTTAGAATAGAATATACAGCATCCTGCATATTGTTGCGAGAAATTCAGCTTGCATCAACCTCTTAATATAAAAGCACCTCTTAATCTTTGAGATAACATGCACCCGGTAGATTAGGTTAGGTAGTTTTCGCTACATATAAATCTAGTATAATAATAGTAAAGCTCTACCATTAGAAAAACCCGTAAAATCCTTCTACTGAATCCCTATAGCGCTCAACTACCCTTCTAGATTTTTACATCAATACCTCGATTAACATTCCCTTCCCCTCCTGAGATACCCGTTTGCTCGCAGTTCGAAGCGCCTCCTTGAAATCTGCTACCGTTCTCACCCTCAGTCCCTTCATCCACGTATCGGCATTCTCTGCCGCATTGTCCCAGCCGACTTCAGACCCGGCCGCCGCTTCTGCCAGGGCAGCATAGTTAGGAGTCGGGCGGAAAGAAACATTGATCTCCTCGTCCGTTGCGGAGGTGTTAAGACCCTTGGGATAGACGAGTTCCGTGGAATTCCGGGGAGCTTTCCAGCCTGAAAAGGAAATATGTCAGTGTAGTCATAAACCAAGCCCAAGAGAAATTTGTATATGATAAGGCGAAGTTGATATAATGAACTGGAACAAAGGACGTGACTTACCTCCGTTATTCAAGACGATCGTTAGAATCGGGATCTTGTACTTGCTCCCCACCCAAAGCGCCGTAGACGGCGCAGCGCACATAAAGCTTCCATCGCCAACCAATTGGCAGACGAGTCCCGGCTTCTCTGTTCCCTCCTTCTCCAGGTCTTCCAGCGCCATCTTGACGCCCAGCGCTGCGCCGTTGCTCCAACCGATACCCGTCCCGCCGCAGTTGATCCAGCTCCCCGGCCGACTGGGCTGTACTTGGTCATATAGTAACTGTCCGGCTGTAACTGCTTCAACAACGTAGGTCGTAGAGTCGGGAAGAGCTGATTTTAGGAGACTACCGATGTTGTGCCCGTTTAGAGGTTCTTGGTCGTCCAAGCGCGGCTGGGAGGCAATGCTCGCTAGACGAGTCTTATGAGCTTCTGCGCGAGCTTCGCCACGCGCTGCGTACTTGGGATCCTGCAGCGTTTTCGTAAGCCCGGAATCGCTCTTGATATGGTTGACCAGTTGCGTAAGCGCAGTGAAACTCTCCGCTTTCCAGCGTCCGTGTGCCGGGAAGAAAGACACGGGGATCTGCTGGTTTAAGGGATCGCTGTCTACGTGGAATATCTTGGCGTTCTTCGGCGGCGGGTTACGGGACGGGATCCAGGGCACGTCGCAGTCGAGGAGGAAGACTACGTCTGCGTCTTTGCTGCAGTCGTCCATGCTAAGACGGAAACCCTCGGAGGCAATGTGGTTGAAGGGAAAACACACGTCGCTCCCGCCCGTGTCGTGGACGCGTATACCCGGGATGAGATCCGCCAGGGCGACGAGAAGTTCCGGGGTCCGTCGGTCGCGGCCGGAGTATCCCGTGATAATCAGCGGGCGCTCGGCTTGGACCAGGGCCGTGGCAATATCGTGGATCGCATCAGCCGGGAGCGCGCTTGGACCGATCGGCACCCACTGCGCCTGATCCAGCGAAGATTGTGGGATTTCCTGAGCTAAAACCTCTCGTGCGCTTGCGATATAGACCGGGCCCTTCGGAGTGCTGCTAGCGAATTGAAGCGCGCGCCCAATGGTCTGCTTGATATTGAGCCCAGTGCGGACTTCGCCCGTGTACCTGCAATACTGTCGCACAATGGCTTTTTGGTCCGGCGCCTCCTGCAGCCAGTGCATGTACTCCGTGCGGGAGCCCGGAAGTTCCCCAGACTCCGTGTACGGACACAGCCCGGCGAAGATAAATACGGGTGCCCGGCCGACGCTTGCATTGTGGATGCCTTGGCCGAGGGCTTGGGTTCCGACGTCGACGTGGACGAGAACAGCCTGCGGCTTCCCTGTCACTCGGGCATACCCATCAGCCATTGAAATCGCCGTGACCTCGGAAGGGCACGTAATCATCCTAGGCCAAGAGTTTGGTCGCTCCCTCTTGCCCTTGACAATAGCCTCAATAATGGATGGGTGATCTGACCCGACATTAACAAAGCATGTTGTTATGCCAGCCTTGTAACTACTGTAAGCCTCGATGCCACCATTAAGTGAAATGTAGCACTTACTTCCCAAAGTCCCTCAAACAGGGCAAATGCGGTCGTATATCTAGTTCAAATGAGTTTCTTAAATAACGTAGAATAATAGCAGATCAATACATACGATCCAACGGAACTCTGCGGTGCCGTCATATTTACTGACTTGGATATTTGAGGCGCGTGCTTGTATGTCGAGTAGGTAGCAGCAGCGGAAGTAAGCGGTAACCTAGCGTGAGACCAACTTGTCAAAGGAAAGACAGGAACCAATGCGCGAGAACAATTCGGCTTTGGGGCGATATTTATCGCCAACCGGCGGCCGAGCAAACCTCGAAAAGCCATCCCAGCAAAATACACCTAGGACTGCGGCAGGTTACCATTGTCAGGAGGAGGGGAGATTTTTTTTTTCTGAATCATGCAGGGCGGGTGGCATCGGATATATGATATAGTTACACGGAAGCCAGGGTTGCGTTTGCCGATTACAAAGACTGCCTACCTGTTGGTAGCCGTGTGAATGAGGTTCTAACAGCCCCCAAATTGTTCTTTTTAAAAAAAATAAAAAAGTATTTACCAGATTATAGGAGACACTTCTAAAAATGTCTTATCTTGAAGGATTCATATGATGTTAAACTATAGGTATATTCCAAAGGCACACAGTCTGTAGAATATGTCTAAAGCAAACAACACCAAAACTCAAGTAATTATTAGGCAAAGGAGCTGAAACTAATAAATACGTTGACTCACAGCTGAGGTATGGTTGAGCGGCGCCCGTACAGAACGAGGCAAGAGCCGTAGGTAGGTATGTTGGTGTCCTCCTATATTACTTAGTCTTTTCCATAGACATCTAAGATCCTCGAGTCGGGCTAGGAGGTAGTGAGTTCCACCGATTGAAGTCACTAGAGCTATTTGCGATAGAAACCAAAGTAGTACCAACAGAAATAACCTCGGGAATAACTAAAAATAAACTAAGTTATATTCTTATTTACGTGATAGTATACTGTGCTGCTCGAATGAATTGTAAAGGTTTTTGGTTATCTTCAGATGGTGTAAGTAAGGGATGCAAAAAAAAATTGTCTTTCTGTGATAACGCGCAAGCTCTGACCAACGATGTGCCTCAGTCCCATTGCCTCCTCTCATCTGGAGCTGCATCCACCGGCCTCTTCGGAGATTAACCATATCTCTAATCACTTAGCTAAATGATTTTATTTGGAATAATTGTTGCTGTAGCTAGTATTCCGCGGTGCGAATCCTTTGTCTATAACTGTGACTAGTTGCATGCTTTGGAGGGTGAGTCGACCTTCTTAAGCTTGTAGGTATCCCCTTAGGTACCTGTCATAAGAACATACTCATCTAAACTACGGAAATATATAGGGGCAGAATGCTTTTGGAAGATGATGAGAGACAGTCGGGCAAGTGTCGATACTTTCGGAAAACTTGAAGTGGATACCCTAATCTCAGATCGTTGAAAGGATAGGGGATGAGATGGCTTCGTCTTAACCACGCTCGCAGAGTATCTTATCTTATATTTAAACACCAGTGATGAAGTTGTGTGCTTCACATGCTCAATGCCATTCATCCGAACTTTCCCATTTGAAATAACGACGTCCTACTCTCGAGTTTTCGTCCCTGTCTTGAAGCCCGAACTTCTTGTCTCCTATTTCTCCGCTTAAGAAACATCCTGATTCCAGAGCAGAATATGCTATGTGCGTAACAACTACCAAGAGCTTACATTATGAGTTTCACGAGAGTCTTTTTACATTACCATAGAGAAGCATATTCGGTGACAGTCATCCGTTGTTAATATATAGGTGTAGATGCTCTCCGGGCTGCTAAGTTCCTGGGAGTTTTCATCCTAACTCATAGGATTAACAGCCTGGTCGGTGCCAATGAGTCCTTTCTGCTCAAGCACAAGGTATTACCAATCACTAGAGGTGCCAATATCCTCACTTCTGACTGACATCGTCAATTCTTCATGAGAATCGTTATGGTATTGATATACATTTGTAAGAACATAGTCATAAGTACGGACCTGAAGTATACCTAGTATAGGTAACACACAATAAGGCCATCAGGTAAGGTCTCATGACCTCGTTGAAAGTAGGTACCCACCAATCCCTCAGCTCACCGTCCAGCCACATCGACTACCTAGGTAGGTAGGTACATACCTTCTCCTACTTTCCTCCAAATCCATATCCTAAACCGAGCACTAAACCCTATGTGCATATTGCGCCGACTCCGATCCCGATAATCCTAATGACAAAGACATAAGCAAAACTCACGAGCAATAGAATGGAACCAAGAACCCTTACCATTAGTGGAGCGCTATTGACGCTCGACCGTAACCTCATTTCTTACTATTACAACGCCTTCTTCCGGCTTCTCCCCGTGCGCTACATTTCTGAGCGGGGTAACATTCACATCGTGGCCCTGGTCCTGCAGTTCGATATACGGCCCGTCTCCGTTCGTGCTGAACATCGTGCCCATCAGACTCTTGGTGAAGTACGGGTCGGACGGCGGATGCGACGAGCCCTTGGACTCGTTCCACCCCCGGACTTGGGACGCGGTCGGGCGCTTCTTCGGCGTGTTGGCCTGGCGGTTGCGCTTGCGGAAGAGGAACGCGAGCTCCGGGAAGCACACGCACAGGTTCCCCGAGGCGAGCTCCGCCGCGCCCCAGAGCAGGATCTCGGGCTGCCTCCAGGACGTGTCCTTGTTGCCGCTGTTCTTGAGCCGCACGACAAACCCGACTACTGCGAAGATCGGAGCGCTGTAGGCACGCGATAAGTATGCGATCTGCGCTGTTTCGAACACCCTCTCCGACTCGAGGAATATCTGCATTTTTCTCGTACAGAAAGAAGTAAAGCATGGAAGACATACCATAGACCAAAGGTGAATGCTAGCACGACCAGCGTTTGCTTGAGCTTATCCATCTGGAGCTGCCGGACGGCGTGGATCGGGAGCAGCAGGATGAGGAAATCGGTCACGGTGTTGAAGCCTCCGCTAATATTCAAGATGAGGTTCGTCTGCACGCACGTCCCGGGGAGCGTCTTGTCCCAGATCTTCTCGCGCGGGTTGCACTCGAAGATCTTGACGAAGGTGGTGATGCCGTAGAACCCGCTGATGAGGACGATCAGCACGACGATGGCGATGTCGAATAAGCTCCAGCGGATGGGCGAGAACACGCGACGGTATAGCCAGAGCACGGCGAGCTTGGTTACTCCGATCATGACGCCGTACTCGATGGACGCGACGTTAAACCAATACGAGGCTTCGTGGAATTCGGCCGGCGTGATATCCCATCCGTGCTGACCGCCGTGGTGGGACATGGTCGCCCTCATAATTCCGCAGTAGGCGATGGTACCCGCCCACGCGGTCGTCACGATGAAGTCCTCGAAGATCCATGTGCGCTTAATAACTATGCGGGCATAGCATCGCAGAATGAAGAATATGGTCACGAAAGGGATGCATATCCCTATGGTAATGTCGGCCAGTCGGGCTAGGGAAGCCGGGTTATCGGGGTTAGATTTTACGCCAGGCGGCGGCTCCAGAGCCGGCGTAAATGTGGGTGTAGGAGGAGCCGTCGAGGTCTCTGACATTCTGGGGGCCATGGACTCGAAGTCAAGCGAAGGGAGAGGGGGGAAGAATGGGCCGAGTGAGATTACGCTAGCATATATAAAAGCTGTAGGGTCATGGTATCCTATTTCCTAGGTGGCTGGCCCAGGTTCATTAATTCCGTATTGTAGCGAAGAAGGCTTATGTCCTATTGTTTTTTTTTTCTTTTTCTTTTTTCTTTTCGTAATACCTAGGTAATATAAGATGTACCCTACTTTTATTCAGCGGCGTTCCCCCCCCCCCCCCCCCTCGTTGGAGTTGCATTAAAAGCTGACACCACCCATAACATAAACGCTTCCTTTCCAGCTTTCCATGCAGATATTCCATGGCGACATGGGTCTTTGCATCCGTTTCTGACATGCAGTGTACCAGCGCGGAGATGATATATGATATCCTACTGCAACTCCTCTTACACAGCTTAATTAATAGCCCATCGCGAGCCCGCCCAGACCAGCTATACCAGGCGATCGGGCATGAGACAAGACGAACAACGTGCTGAACCAAAAAGTCCGGCGTGCATGCCACCTGAGTCGTAATTCTCGTTCTAGATGTTTGCTGCGTAGCGGGCTGAAATGCACGTATTGCACGACTTCGCAACAGCCCCTTACACAGCAGGCGTAATGAGCAAAGTTGAAAGGGCCGGAGTGAAATAATAGGTGCATTGAGGCAATTCTTTTTTATACGAGTCCGTAGCTGTCAATTGAAAGGATTACCCCTTTCGGGTTCAACCTATCCCGGTCCTCCCTTACCAATCCTTTGCCACGTTGTTTATGATTCGTATGATACCCTTCCATTGCATTGTTAAGTCGGGGCACTTTTGTAGACAATCTACTACCAAAAGGCAATTGGGTTACCTTTTTTTCTGGTTCTTCCAAAGTCTTTTTTTTTTCTTCCCCTCATCTCTCTCAAATCGCCCTGGTATTACAAGCTGAGCAATAATGGGCAATTTAGGTACGCCACACACATCAATATAACCTTGTGTCGCCGACGATATAGGGCAATGCTAACCCAAACGCTCAGACCGCGACGTAACCGAGTCAACTTCGACGTTACCTGACCCCGACACCCTGTCGGAGGCCGAGGAGTCGAAGTTGATGCGCAAGATCGACCTCCACGTGCTGCCCATGCTCTTTTTAATCTATGTTGCAGCCTTTCTTGATAGGTAAGTAAGCCACTCTCATGTGTGTATGTGTGTATAGGTGTGTGTGCAAGACATCACCGACTAAAACATGGTGTGGTCTTCCAGGGCGAACATATCGAATGCCCTCACCATGAGGTTACCAGAGGAGTTGGGATTGACTGGCCAACAGCCTAACACTGCGCTGGCCGTATTCTTTGTTCCTTACATCATCTTCGAGATACCTTCAAACATCTTAATGAAACGATTTAGTCCCCATGTATGGCTATCTATTTGCATCTTCGGTTTCGGTGTGGTCATGCTGGGACAGGGCTTCATTAAAAACTACAGCGGCCTGATTGCGACACGCTTCTTCCTTGGACTTTTCGAAGCTGGCATCTTCCCGGGGAGTTTCTATCTAATAAGTTTTTGGTATAAGCGACAAGAGTCGCAGAAACGGTTTACCGTTTATTTCTGCTCCGTCATCCTAGCCTCTGCGTTCGGCGGTCTGCTCGCCTCCGCAATTGCGGAAATGGATGGGATACGGGGCCTAAGTAACTGGAGGTGGATTTTTATATTAGAGGGGATTCTAACTATTCTAGTGGCTATCGCAGGGTATTTCTTCGTCAGTGATTTTCCAAGCGAAGTGAAGTGGCTATCCGAGAGGGAGAAGCAATTCGTTCTGACAAAAACGCGTGCGCACGAGACCGCCGAGGAACAAAAAATCACTGGGAAAGATATTGTCGAGTTTTTCAAGGATCCAAAGAATTACCTCGGTGCGGTAATGTACTTCTGTAGGTCTTTTTGTTTTTACCTCAAGTTACATCCATCCCTCCAAGTAATCCCGTGCTAAGTCCTACCAGGTGTTGTCGTCCCGGTTTATGCATTCGCCTATTTTACACCCACAATCGTCAAGACGCTCGGATACTCGGTGGTTCAAACACAGCTGCATTCAATTCCGCCTTTTGCAGCTGCGCTTGGATTGTGTCTGGTTCTAACATATCTGTCAGATCGAGCAGATAGCCGACTTCCATTTATCTTGTTCCCAGTCGCGCTTCTTATTGCAGGGCTTGCGATTTTAATGACGACGCACGCGAACTTCTCGGTGCAATATGCAGGACTTTGCTTAGTCTGTATGGGTGCCTTCAGCGCGGGACCCGTTGTTATTTGTTGGTATCTCATGAACCTCCAAGGACATAAGCAGAGGAGCATTGGCTCTGCCTGGATGATCAGCTTTGGTAATACGGGGGGGATTCTAGCGCCTTTCTCATTTCTGCCAAAAGACGCACCGTACTATCATCCTGGCTATTCGGCGTGTATGGCGGTCGCCGCTGTGGGGGTTGCCACAAATCTCTGCTATGCACTCTTCATACTGAGGGAGAGACGCAGGGTACGTCGCGATGGCGGAACCGAAAAGACGCATGATCTGTCATTGTAGATGGTACTTGACCGAAATCTGCGGGTGATAACACCTCGGCTTAATGGCTGGAAAAAACTTGGACTTGTTAGTACATACCTAAAGGCCCGTACAGGTACAACCGCATATACAACCACAGATACGACGTAAGGGAGTGTAACACCGGCTTGTTGCTCCGCCTTGTCAGGTACAATGAATTTTTTTTTTACTGGATATAAAACCTATAATATCCGCCTGTCACGGCCCAGAAGCTGGTACATTGGAAATTTGTCCATATCATATTCTTCTAGATTATATTTCCTAGATCACCTTATATGTTAGTTAGATCATAGATTTTACATTTCTTTCTTTTTTCCCCCTATTCCCATGGCCGCCGAACTAGAATCAGGCCTCGTGTCTAAGCACTCTGAAGGTGCGCTTAGCCCTACGTCTCAGGCATATTCCCGTTTGTATTGCTAAGAGCCCACAGTTGGAGTCCATGTTGTATCTACAGAACCTGTCGCGGCTAGTTCGGCTCCTGCCGAGCTGGCTGCAGGTATGTCTACGGTAAGCTTCCACCAGTCAATAATAGAGCAGCGATCGGTGCTAATGTATGCCGATATGTAGGCTCGGAAGCTGTTCATATCCACCACAGTCATTCTAATGAACTTCAATGTCACCTTGGGTTCATCTCTCCCCAGCGGAGCGGGAGATACGTTAAACGCTCATTTTGGTGTTACGTCTGAACTTCAGAAGCCACTGCCTGTAGCTGTCTTCCTTATTGGATATAGTAAGTAAGCTTCTAGGTCAACTTCTTTGCTTCGGAAATAAGAGAATGGGGAACTATTTGAAATATATTCTAACAAGCCTTTCAAGTATTCGGTCCCATAATATTCGCCCCGCTTTCTGAATCGTGGGGTCGTCGTCCAGTGTTCCTAGTGTCTTTCGGCATCTATACAGCATTCACCCTTGGATGTGCCCTCGCCCCCAACTGGCCAGTCTTTCTTTTCTTTCGCTTCCTGCTCGGCTGTGGGGCAGCCGCACCGCAAACGGTTTCCGGAGGGCTCTTTTGTGATATCTATCCCGATCTAGGACCCCGCGGTCTAGCTATGACAATGCTGGGCCTGACAAGTAACATTGGACCCCTCGTGGGGCCTATAATTTCGGGGTTTACCTCGACAAAAGTTTGGCAGTGGCAGTTTTGGAGCGCTTTGATACTTGCCGGGGCTAATTGGCCGATGTTACTTTTTATGCCCGAAACATTTGCTCCTGTAGTCAACGCCCGCAGTTTAAAAAACGCCACAAAGGAGAAACAACACCAAACACCAACCACTTCTGTTATAACTAAAGCACGATTAAGCCTCAGGAACAGGTTGAGAATTCTGGCGCGCCCTATCCGTATCCTTACAGAGCCGCTTGTCTTCTTTACGGATCTCTTCATCCTCTATCAATATGTTATCTATTTCCTCTACTTTGGGGCGTATCCGGTGATCTTCCGCGGTACATATGCTATGTCCAGTGGGATTTCCTCTTTGATGTTTATCCCTACTGGTATCGGAGGTATTTTTGCCATAGCTATATTTGTGGCTTGGGATAAGTTCCATAAAAAGAGTGTCGAAAGAGGAAGGCCATGGGCTCTTCAGGAAGAGTACCGACGGCTTCCGCTGGCCTGTCTGGGTGGTCCCCTGTTCGCTCTCTCTGAATTTTGGCTGGGGTGGACTGCGAGGCCAAGCATTCATTGGGTTGTTCCCGCATTATCAGGCATATCGTTAGGCATCGGGATTGACCTTACATTTCTAGCACTTAACAACTACCTCACAGACGCATACGGTATATACAGCGCATCGGCGTTAGCATCAAGCGTGTTTACGCGAAACATATTCGCAGCGATTATCATTCCCCTTACAACATATCCATTATACGAGAACCTAGGTACCGATTGGGCTTGTACATTGTTGGGTTGTTTATGCGTTGCTTTAACCCCGATCCCGTTTGCGTTCATTCGCTGGGGACCGGCGATGAGAAGGCGAAGCGCCTTCTGCCAACAGTTAGCACGTATGAAGGATGAGGACGATGGTGGGAACATGGTGGTACCTCTGTGACCGAGTTAATTCCGATACACACGTTGCACATACATGGTAGTACATAGTAGGGGGTTAGGTAGCATGTATCTCAATCCGAATGGTTGGTATTCGAAATTTGCGTTGTAACTAGAAGCTCCATAGAAAATTTCGAAAGGACTGGTTCTCCCTGGTTCTCCCTTACTTTCAATTTGCACCAGTCATATAAGTAGAACGCCATCGCCCAGCCACGCCCAGAAGAAGGATGGTCGCACAAAAGTAACGTCGGAAAGTGATTCAGCGTCAAGATGCACCCTTAAGCTTATTCTGAAGTAATAACTACCTAACATAGTTCTCAGCTAATATCAACCATACTCCATTACAGTTCTGTCTGCTGATACTTTACCCCCATTGTATAATTAAATCGAATGTTTTACGAAGGTATAATCATGTTATCAATTGTCACCTAAGCGAAAGGCTTCTCCTACCTTAGGTACCTAACCTACCTAGGTATATGGGCACTGAATGGTCGCAGGTACATATACGTATTGACCAGGACCCACTATATAATGTTGCATTAGTTCCCGCTGTGGGTACGGGGATACATAAGCCTATAGCGTTGGGTCCACTTTAATAATGCAAATGAACATAACTCTTATCACATAAAACTTTATGAATTACTCGGGTAGATGAACCATGAACCATGAACCATGAACCATTCAAATTCGGACAAACATCAGAACCCTATCAAAATAAATCTTAGAAGTATTTACCGCTATACTCCCTAAGAGAGTACCGGGCGAGCAAGTAGCCGTTTGCTCCATTTAGGCCAGACCTAAAACAGCAGCCCCTTTACTGAGCGTATGAAGACTCGACGCTATCCCCGACCTGAAGTGCAGGGTCCGACTCAAAATTAGCCCTCTTCTCAGCATATGAGGATTCGTCCGCATTTCCCACATGAAGCAATGGATCAGCTTCAAAGTTAGCCCTCCTCTCCGCGTATGAAGATTCATCCGCGTTTCCTACGTGTAGTAACGGGTCAGCTTCAAAGTTGGCCCTCTTCTCTGCGTACGAAGACTCTTCAGAGTTCCCAATATGTAGCAATGGGTCGGCTTCAAACGTTGCCCGCTTAGATGCATAAGACGAGTCTTTTGGGGCACCAATGGTGAGCAAGGGATCAGCCTCAAAGTCTAATGAAATCAGCATTTTCTCTGGCAGATAGATATAATTCATGGTTATGGGTGGACAGACTCTCAGGCTGCGGTGTTGGAGCAGCAACCGCGATCGCGGCAATTAAGGGGAGTAGAATGAAGCTCTTCATAGTGAGGGGTAAGTGTTCAAATATTTGCTTAGGAGCAGTTCACTTGATGGTGGCTATGACGAGGTAGCGCGTGTTTCGATGATGGCTAGAGCAGAAGAAGAATTGCTGAGACATGATCTCGAACAACATCCCCTTTATACCATTCCGATGCCTCATCCATTCTATACTTCTCGGTAGTTGACATGCCCGCTAATTCATAAGGCTGAGCCAGGGAGAAAACGCCTCCCCCGCTCCCCACGGGTGTAATCGCTATTATGGGAACTAATAAGCTTGCAGATCCCTTGCCGCTTAGCCCAGAACTATAGATTAGGCCGGCTTACATGTGGAGGACAAAACCTAGCCTTCTCCAGTGGTTTCATTCTGGGTTGATATTCCTCAATACTATTCTATGGAGTTGCAGTCCCAAGGCCAAATCAACCTATAAGGTAAATCGGCCTAGATATCGCATCATCCCAACTGTTGCAATATGCATATGACATCGCCCCCACCTACGTCTTCGTTCTGGCCAAACCTATCCAACGTAAGCAGAAGCAAACCAATAAGCTTCGGAAAGAAGCGAATAGAAAGAAAATTAATTAACTAACTGATATACGAGTTGTGACTATGAGATAGCCCTTAAGAAAGACTTACCAAGAATAAGATCTGGGCAGATAACATACCACCATAAACGCGAGGTGTAAGCACATGCGGGGGATTCAACCTGTTGTACGGTTTTCGTGGACAACCCGTTGTAAGATTGTACCTAGATCTACGTTCAACGCCTGCAACGTCAAGTGGTTCAACGCTAGCAAATGGTAGCAAACCCCGCCTCTTCTCGAGCCGATATTATTATATGCTGTGGCAGCTTGGGAATTCTATTAAGTACCGTATTCGGGGAAAACTTTACCACCTACCACTTTTACTGCTATCCCTCTACCTATTCGATACACTAGGTGGCTTGTCTAAATCCCATTGCTTGCACCCAATATCTCACTATCAACCAAAGCAATGCCCCTAAATTTCACCTATCACGCCCTCTCGGCCTCTTCTTTAGACTCTCCTCTGACAGCGTCCGCTGATGAAAAGGAAGAGGAATATACAGAGTGCAAGCATTGCGCAGTTCATACCAAAACCCGGAGATATCACTGGGTCGCTCACGTGGTGAACTCGACTATAACTATCATTCTATTAATCCTTTTGGTACGCTCCTATGATGGTGCCCTCATAGCTGCAAGATGTTGGGACATGCATAATTATTACTGTAAGAACCCCCTCCTATTTGCGTCTTATCACATGTTAGCGGTTAAACTCACAGTCTTTCACCCAGCCCCTGTTAACGAGGCCTTGGCTACGCAGCCCTACATCACTGTCCGGTTCAACGGGTCCCTCTGGTATGACTCGCCCTTCAAAGGACCCCCTACACCGGCTGTCGAGGAGGCCTGGCACTCGGCTATGAAATACGGGATGATTGCTGTATCGGCTTCGGACTATGAGAAGGTCAACCACTCAACCCGCACTGCAGTCCAATTTCCTAAGGAAGCCGGAGGCGGATATATGGTAACTACAGTCGGAACGCATCAACTCCATTGTCTGCACTTCCTCTGGCAAGATCATCACCGTTCTTACTTCCCGGACGTTCTACGCAAGGTCGATGATGTTCCCGAGCTTTACGAACGGCATTTTGAGCACTGCGTGGACTACATCAGACAGAGCATCATGTGTAACTTTGACACAGGCTTGGTAACGTATGACTGGGTCCTGCAGCACCAGAATCCGACACCCAACTCTAACGCCATGCACAAGTGCGTAGATTGGGATGCAGCACAAGAGTGGTTGCGAGATCGCGCCGTCGAAATTCCGGATGGGTTTGAGTGGAGGCAACCTGAAGGACAAGAAAGTCTACCATGGAACCCTTGATAAAGCTTCTAACGTGGAGGGTAGTGGTTTGAGAAATGATAGGTGGTCGACACCAGCTGGTAGATGTAGTAAGAATGTTGAGTAACCCTCTTGAGAAGGGGGAAAGAGGTCACAGCATAAAAGGTCCAAGGCTAGAATCAGCTCCTGGCGAATCATTTCCGTAGTTCATAGCCCCCAAATTCAATAGTAAATAATAAGATCTACGTTGCTTTCGGAGACTTTGACGAATACGTCCATGTTCCAGTCATTCAGCCGCAACGGCCCGAATAGAAAAAAAGAATTTCACAACTACCTAGGTAGACAATCGTTTAGTTCATGAGAAATCAGAGAACAGAGTCGATACGGCCGAATGTCATGGTCGAAGATAAAGTCTACCAACACAAACAGCAGAAGTTATATCGAATGTACTGCAACGTCGGGCTGGTCAACTACCTAAATCGATTTGCGACCGCATAACTCATTCACCTGAAGTGGAATGCAGACCCAGTCGAGACCCTTAGCCATACATTAATAGGGACGGGAGTGGCTTAACCAAGTCTTGACAAAACTTGAATGGGGGATTGTCGTGCACATGTACTGTTAGATCAATGCTTCATTGGCTCTACGCATCACACCCCAATCTCATTGTGACAGCGCTCGGTACCAACTTTGGAACCTAACTAGCATCTGCATGATTCAAACATTCCCTGTTCGCTAAATTCAAAGCCCACATTGCCACTATAGCAACCTATGTCACTCGCTTTGCCTAGGCTTGGCTGGTGTCACAGAAGCTGAAAGGTAGGTACCTCCTATGATAGGAGATATGATTCAGTCCTGTTGCACTGCAGACTAATAATGGTCGCCGGATATCGAGTGGCTGATATCTCTACTCCAACCGTGCTACCGTCCAAGTGTCTATCTTTATCTAGGTAAAACAGCCATCAAGAATCAGATCCCGTCGTCCGCTCGTCACTCTAGCGTGCGGTGGCGCATGCATTAAGCTTAATCGCAACGCTAACACCAGATCCCCAGCGGGAGGAACCGCGAATCTGCACAATTTTATACATGCTACTACAGATGTCCTGTCAGCCTCCAGGCGCACATAGGTACATACGCACGACCAACTAACCTAGCTAGCAAGGATGCGAGCACTCCGGATTCAGACGGCGGAGGATTACTATGTTACATTCTAGCGACGCATACATGGAATCCTTCGACCATCGAACCATGAATGAGTTCGACGAGGAAGATTCCAAAAGTCCGCTACTTCGAACTGCTACTCTCTTAAAACCAACACATCACCAAAAAAGAATGACCGCCCGCGTACCGAGATAGATGCCTGCGGTAGATAGGCACCTGGATTCAACTTCCGAGACACAACGAGATAAGTGTGGCGTTCTTTAGTTCCTCAGCTCCATGAAAAGTAACCAAGACGGCAGAGTATCATCTCTCTTGAGAGAGACCTCAGGAGACCATCGTTCCAGCATCTTTCGGGCCCGAAGCATGGCGATGCAGCTGGGTAGGCTACCTGGTATGTCTCGGAAAGATCTCGATTCAACTACCAAGAGAAAGGGAAGCCTAAAAATAGGTATATGTGACGAAGCAAGCTATCGGCAGATAGGTTCGATGAGAAAATAGTTTAATCCGCTTACGCAGTAGATGATAGGTACCTATTAACAGCGCGCAACAGCAGAATCTCACTATCTATCCTATCGTAGCTCACTTAAGTGCAGTTAGCTAGGAGAAGTATAGGGAACCTACCTGTCTAGTGCCTACTTCCTTACGTCAATTTACAGAAGGCGTCCCGGTACGAAGCTCTGCATGAGCAAAGGGCTTAATAGATAGGAGGTACTTAAAGTATCTAGACGTTCACTATGGGAATAAGGGCGTGTTCAAGATTACAACCCGATAGTTAGTTAGCCCGCTGGTGCACACGCAACCTATTACGCAAGCGCCGAAAATTTGACCATAGCAGAAGCTGCAGATATTCGCTATTAAGTCCGAGATCCAAGCCACCTTAAGGAGGCTCGGGCCCATGAGCTTACAAGCTTACAGCAGGCCCTGTTTGTCGGGCATATGTTGTGAAGCCGCACTCTGAGACCCTGAGATACCATAGGTAGTGGGGTTTCCTCTGACCACGCATCGCCCCCGCGGGGGAGGGGACACTTGCTGATGGCTTACCTCCGAATGGGCATAACGTAACCTCCATTTCGAGGTAAATATTTACCTCAGGTAGATTAGCTAATGCGTGCATATCTCCTTGCCTCTAGGTACCCAGGTAGGCTTCGACCAACGAGCTCCTAGGTGTTAGATGTCCATGAAGCCCTCAGTCTCTAGCTCTCACTGCGAATTGCTTACACATCTAGAACCTAGACGCAAAGAGTTTAATACTCTTGTGGGAAGAGCATGGAGTTGAGGAAATGAGTACTATGTGATTCATGCAATCATTTTGAGAAGTATACCTACATAGAAAAATCACCGTATACAAAAAACAGGGACACGCCAAGCACGAGTTTTCGACTGAATACCTACAGGTTACCCCTTGAGTTAAGCCCATTATTCATGGTCCGTAGAAACGAACGAGCACTCTCACCTATGAAGATCGCAGTATTATCACAGTTATTATAAGGGTTAAGAAATGGGTAGGTAGCTCGTCGAACAATCTGGAGGTTTCCCCGATGGGCACATAGGTTCAAGAAATCCACGTATGCCTTCCCGCCAGCTCCACGCCTCAGTGTCTGGATCGAGTTCGAGATACCTCCCCATAAGGGTTTTGTTCTGTTTACTCCTCTCATTGTGCTCTTCTCTTGGTCCGTCGAGCCTGTCCTTCGATAAATGCACCTTTTCAGTCAGAATAACAATCTTTCTGCTTGCGATTGGAAAGAAATAATCGTCGCCTGCGGTCACAAGAGTCCGGCAATATCTATCTTTTGAGTTAATCCATACTTGGATATAATTCGTTCAGAACTATAGAGCCAGACTTTTACATAGTACAATCACGTGCTGACCCGTCATAGATGCTCTACGTCGTTAAACTTATACGCGGTCATCTCCTGCGTGAGAGTGCAGGTTTCAAGTTCGACTGGCCTAGTCCGATCATCAAATTATGTTGGGATAACAATTATTGCTATATACAAGCGCCTAGGCCTAGTCGATCCGACCTAATCCCGTGTTATCTTTGGCGGACGGGTAGCAAAAGATGCGCTGAGATTCTGCCGCGGATTCGTATCGGCTCGGGTTCAGGAAGGAGTACCTACGGGCAGTTTTCTACGGAGGTTGGGGAAATACCTACCTAGGTAGGCATTGGCTATTAGGATAGTTGGTAAGTTTGGTGTGTCCATGAATATGGCTACGGCTTCTCGTGAAGTGGCTTGATGCGAGCACTCTCTTGTATCTGAGCTAACTTCACTACGTTAGGCTGTAAAGGGCGAAGCCCATATCTAACCGTATCCCCAGTTAAGCGTCAATAGATTACCTTTACCGCATATTTCCTCTTTCAAGTGTGCCCTCGAGGCATAGAGCCTATCAAGGGTTAGATGCTTCTAACACCTCGAACATTTACCACACCTTTTGCAGAAAAGGATGCTCGACTCTCTTATCACAGTCTTCCTTTCAACCTTGAAATACAGTTCTTAACACTGACTTGGCGCTAGGTACGGCACTCACACACTACTGGGGTTCATGAGATAAATCTTAGTTGTGCTTCGCGTGCCGCCGGGAGCTACTCCTATGAGTCTAGGTACCTAACCTACCTGTCTTCAAGTCATGCCAATACTCTTAGGCACTGCACAACTTTGCTTCGTCGCATCTAGTCTCAAACCCCTGCTAAGACTCTCTCGGGAGATTCTCGCCCCACGATGATAATAGATAGTGGGTAGAGACTCGTTATACTGGTACCTGGGTGAAGTTTTCTCCGCTGCTTAGTGACATACCATGGGTTAGTTCTCCAGAATCATACAGCTGGTGGCCTGATCTTCGGGTATATTTATAAGCTGGAATAACTTGCAGTTGCATGTCGTTAGGTGCCCTTGCAAACAAGTCTATCAGGCTCATTAGTCTATATCGTGTACACGTAAGGGTTTATAATTCTCCGCAGTCTTCTTAGAAACCAAGTGATAAAATAGGTACTTGACCCTCATAAAAGCACTAACCACAGGCCGCTTATTATTGAGTCCTGTCGGTGGATTCCAGGTCACAACTACTTGGATGGGGCTCCTGACGGAACGGAACCATGCTCGGTAAATTAGTTGAGAGAGACTAGAGTCTACTACTCGTCACTTGCTCCCCCGTCTTGAAATGCTTCTTTCGAATGAGGCATGATGGTTTGTATTAGCGACGTGACAAATCCAGTGTTTATATGCTTCTCTACCGTCTACGTGTTGAATTTCTTTCATACTTGATATAAGTGAGATAGGTACCAGTTATATCTGCCTTAAGAGATAATTATATGCCACATTAGGCATGCATAAGCGGTGGTGATAACATATATACGTGCCTATACCTAAAATATCCCTAGTCGCCTTGGCCTGTTTGTGCCAAAACAAGCTATAATCTGGGGATTTGAGATAAGAGATGGCAAACGGCATATTTCAGTCTAGTTTTGGACGTTGATGGGGAAAGGAAGCTATCATAACCTCGATAGCACTATGGCCATCTATATAACACTAAGATGAAATGGTGCTTAGTTTACGGAGAAATACCGGGTTCGTTTATCTCGAAAGAGATCTACGGAGGACATGGTGTTATATCTTATTATACCTTATCTACCTCCGTTGCGCGGCACCACGCGCGATAACGGGGTGTCACTTTACTGGGTGACTTTACCCATCTCCTATCAACTCGGCGGGGAAGATTGCATCACATATATGTATGCGCCTAGATTATCGCCAATTTCCGGGGAATATCCTGTTACCTAACTCCCCTACGTACTTTTCGAACTTGATAGGTCCCTAGACCATTCTAATGTAGTTATTATCTCCTAACTCGCAAATCTTATCTGTACGCGGCCACTAGTAACGCAGCCGAGAACGGTCACGAGCGCCGAGCATACTTGATTGTCGACCTCGAACCCGAGATATCTCCACTGTCAAGCTTCCTTGCCCAGTCTCCTCAATTAGGTCGCTGTGTTTCTGGGGTTGGCTTTGTTAACTCTAAATTAGCTTCGCCCTTATAGAATGAGGAACAATAGGGAACAGTATAAATCATTAGGCGTCCTGTCCTACGGATAACTCGATGTTCGGTTTCTTCAGAACACATCACTTCAATCTGGAATTACGAGCGGACTGGATGTCGGCTTCAATCAAAATCCCTTTTGCATCATAATAATACCGAAGGGGTAACCAGGCGTTGCAGAATGGCGTTCCCTTCGCCGGTTGACCAGGAGGGTGAGCAGGCATGCGGACAAACCGGCCCAGGTTATAAAAACTTATGGGGGTTGAGCGATGGCTGCGCTTCTGTAACCAAGGACTATTGGAGCAAGCTCTCTTCCCAAGATCATCTCAAAGAAACCGTATACACCGGCATACTCGCATTTGTCCTGCTATCCACGATCTCTGTGTATATCATCCGGAGGCAAAAGCTTAGCAAGCACGCCACGCGCCCGTATACACCCACTACACCAGGGCTTGAGAAGGCAGCATTGAGGAGAAGCAATGCTCAAAACCGCGAATGGGGCAAATGGATTCCTTCGGACTTCCGCATGCCAAAGCCAGAGCCATATCCGGACTGGTCGCTCGAGAACACGAAGCCGCTCCCATACAGACCGTTTCGATATGGGCCCAAATATAACGTGACCATGGGACTCCGAACAATCAAACACGCCGATTGGATTGAGCTTGATAATCATTATCCTCGATATCACGCGGACAAGGCACGGCGAATTAAGGAACGCGGTGACAAGTGCTGCAGGACAGCGCCTGAAGCGTATCCTGCCGCGGTTGAACTTCTTGAAGACCTCGTTGACTACTTACCGGCACGGTACCCGTCGCTGTACGAGCGGACGGATGTCGGAATTAAAAACCTCTGGTCTGGCGAGAGCTTTGACATCGTTACGCGTCCATTAGCGGAGGACCCGATGCAAACCTCGGCGCGGCTTGTACAAGACGACCTGGCGATCATGATCGAGAAGCCAGACGGCCACTACTATCTGCTAGCAGGCGCAGTCTTGCTAGCCGGATTCTGGCGACTGGAAGATAAGTTCGGGATGGGCATACCGGAGATCCACACGTCCGGAGATGTGCCGCAGTACAAGGAGAAGCTAGAAAAGGGCATGCTGAACTTCTTCCGACGCCTGCGACCGGAGGAGATGGTGGCGCGAAACAACTACTTCCTGCAAGTAGACGATGACCTGGCATGGTCGTGGAGTATCGGCTCAGAAGACTCGCCGGAAGTGAGCTGGAACACGGCAGAAAAGAACCGGGCAGTTGAGCATCATTACTTCCGTTCCGAAAGGCAGTCACTCCGACGGCTTCCAAAAAGTGGCGGAGTGGTATTCACGATTCGCACGTACTTCCACCCGATCAAGGAGATCGCCGAGGAGGACTATGTTCCGGGACGACTGGCCAGCGCTGTCAGGAGCTGGGGAGATGATGTGAGCCGCTATAAGGGAAAGGAGAGATACGGAGAGGTACTACTCGAGTACTTGGATAAGAAGCATGAGGAGCAGATAGAGAAGGGCTTGGACCTCAGTCGCGAAGATGAGGTTCGGGCGTATCCATACTAACCTGAAGATTGTACACTATCCGTCAAAAGCCGAGTATTCAAAAGTATCTAAGGTAGAATTATTTTGAAAATTTTTACCAATTAAATAAAACATACACAATTAGGGTAATGTACTTTTCAAGTCAAGATGGATGAATCTGCGAAGTTGAGCTTGAAGGTTTACGGTTTGTATGGAAGTATTCCGTATTTTGTAGATGGTTAATATGCTTAGAAATATAACCTCCACAGGTCCATGCACTAGTCGATGTCAAATGAAAATAACAGTAAACCGTATTATCGGGAAAACGCGGTTCTCTGCGCCGTTACGCAACGCAACCTGCAGCTGCAAGCCCGTTGTCCTTTGCGCAGGCGCATGTGGCTTTTTAGTGTAATCCACCCTAAAATCCACCCCAAATCCACCACCATTTAGCAGCATCCCGCTACTGTAGCTTCAACCCCGAGCTTCAACTACTGGCCATAACCTTACAACTTACAATAGCCATGTTCAATTGACCACAATATTTACTTACCTTCCATGATACACCCCCTCCAAATAGACCAAACAACCCACCTAACCTGCCCCGAATGGAATCAGCGCCGCTCCAGCAGGGCGAGCTAAGCTGGCGCCTCAGCTCGCATCCCATTACGCTGCTGACCTTTCTCGCATTCCGCATCTGTAAGCCGTTCGCTCTCACGCTGTACACCTCATGGGAAAAGTTCAAGTACCTAAAACTAACAATACTTGTCTTGCAGCGTCGCTCCTCGTGTACCTCTTCGGCGTCATCCTCACGGACAACATGGTGCTCATCTTCATCATCACGAGCCTGCTGCTCGCCGCCGACTTCTACTACCTGAAGAACATCGCGGGCCGGCGGCTCGTGGGCTTGCGCTGGTGGAACGAGGTCGACCCATCGACGGGCGACAGCCGCTGGGTCTTCGAGAGCAGCGACCCGGCCGTCCGCGTCATCAACGCCACCGACAGCCGCTTCTTCTGGCTCGCCATCTACGCCCAGCCCGTCCTCTGGGTCGCCCTCGCCATCCTCGCCTTCGTCCGCCTCAAGTTCATGTGGCTGCCTCTCGTTGGTACGTATTACCGCCGTTGCAAATAAGAAGGAAAAAAAAAGAAGAAGAAAAGCTGACAAACTAATCTTCACAGCTATCGCGCTCTCCCTAACCATCACCAACTCCCTCGCCTTCTCCCGTTGCGACAAGTTCAGCCAGGCGTCTAACCTCGCCGGCAGCGCCCTCTACTCAAGCAACATCGCGGGCAACCTCGCCAGCAACATGGTCGGGCGCTTCTTCACCTTTGGCCGATCGTGATCCGCCCTTCTTGAAACCCGAACAAACAGACAAACGGTGGAAGTTATTCAAGGAAAGGAAGAAGAAAAGAAAAAAAAAAGGGGGGGATGGAGAAAGGGTGAGGAAGAGAAAAAGGGTCCACTTAGATTCGAATATCTTTTGATACCAGTTTGAAAGGGCGGCAAGATATTCCCATTACTTAGTTACCTATATTTACTTAGCTACCTCTAGGTAGGTAGGCTAGGTACTTATCATGGTTGTATTTTCTGTCTATTTTAGCAAAGCTCCGGGGACAAGAAACCTGATGTAATACTATGATATTTATGACTTGATGAGATTCGCGGGTCTAGTGGCATCGGCGAAGGATACCTGAAGAATAAATACCTCCTTACCTAGGTAGTTACTTAAAGACTAAAGTATAAGTTAAGACCAGGTTAGGATAGTCTTCCAAAACCGCAACCGAGATGAGAGATACTATATACTACAGGGCAGGTGTGCTGTAAATGCAAGAGGTTGGCTTATTTATAATTATACCTTTCTCAGGACACCTCACATGCCAGTCCCATCAACACCTATATGTTTCGTCGACTTATCCTGTCGTACAAAACGTAACCATGACAGAACAGAAGGAGGCTAACCACGTGGCAATATATACGACTTGCAATGTCCAAAGCCATTCATCCATTTTCCTAATTACAGACTTCCAACAGTTAAGTAGGTAGGTAGTTAATCCAGTAGATTCGTATCATATATATACAAACCAGCCAGACTTGGACCCTCCACACCACCGCGACCTCCTCCTCCTCCTCATCGCCTATCTTCAACCAAACCCCATTCGAATCTCGTACGATCATGCCACAACACATCGTCCCCTAGTTTAGTCCACTTTGAAATAAAGAACCCTTCCCATCTAACTTGCTACACAGGGGTATATAGGGAGTAACGAAAGTATAGTTGAGCTAAGCAGTCATATATACGCGTGAAAGGGGAAAGAGGAAAAGGGAGAAAGGGGGGGGAGTAGGCTAATTGTCATCTTTTGCTTTAGGAGGTACCTAGTTGCGTAGTCTCTTCGGCCTATTCACACACTGCGCTACCTCCACGTACACATAAAATTAGCGTGATATAGGTTCGGTATAAGACCTCTTTGAACGAACCCCCCCTCCCCCTTCCTAAAAGAAACCGCTTGCAAGGAAGAAAAAGAAAAACGTAGTAAATATAAATATCGGAGGATTCTACAAAACATCACTTCGCTAGGTTAGGATGTAGGTAGGTATCATTTTAATAATCATCGTCATGGCTGGTGCGCCGTGCGACTATTCCGGCCGGCGTCCTCGATCGCCGCGTCCAGATGTTGCTCCTCCTCTTCTAACCGGCGTATCTCCTCCTCCGTCATGCCCTCTTCGATGAGATGCGCGTATCGCGACTGGCAGCGGTTCCCCGTCGTGCTCGCGCGGCCAGTCGACGCCAGGTCCGACTGGCTATTCGAAGCGAACACCGCGCCCGGAGGCAGTGGTGGCGACGGCGCCTGGTCCGAGTATAGCGCGTAAGAGGCGTCGTCGGGACGTACCATGCTATCGCGCTGGTCGTGTAGCTGTCTGCTGTTGTCAGGCGGGAACGTGGAGCGCGGCGAGGATTCCGACATATTGACGATATCCTTTTCGGCGATCATCGCGTGCGAGCCCGACGCGTTTGTAAATTCCGTGCCGCGTACGTTCTCGCCTTTATTGCGCCGCCGTAAGCAGAAGAACCAGACTAATAATACGACGACTGCGATAACGAAGACGGCACAGCCCACTGCGATACCTGCTATAGCGCCGTTACTCAGCTTTCGACTCTCATTAGACGTCACTGGAGCTGGCTGAACCGACGTCTCGGCGGCTGGGTTTGCTGTGATTGTTGAAATTCCGGAGCTTTCTGGGCCGGTTGAAGATCCCTCTATTACTTCCTGAAATGCCGGGCTTGTATTCATGCCGGTATTTTGAAGGAGAGTCGTAGTCTCATCGTATCCAGCAGGGTAGGTGACGGCAAGAACCTGACTATAACTCGTACCACTGGACGTGTTGTTCTCCCATTGAAACTCGTAGTATAAGGGCTGCATAAGATTACCGCCGTACGTAGCCGTAAGATCGCCCGTAAGCTTAAGAGTTAGGCTTTCATCAGTCGCTGCATCATATCATTAGCATTGCACATGCGAACAGCAAGCAAATCGCATGACATACCCGGGAAATAAATCGGTAGGAACTGATCATCTTGTCTTTCTGTTATGACCTGACCAGCTAATAAAGAGCCCACAGAGGGTCCTGTATCGCTTTTACTGTTCATCTTTCCCATCCCAATCGTGACCTTGTCCTTAAACCGCTTGAGGTAGATAGCACTAATGTTGACCTCTCTAATACCTTGCCCCTTATTGAAAGATATGGTCTTATCCACCCCTTGCGGCTTGTAAATGGCGGGCGTGTCAAGAGGTTTTACTTGAATTACCGAGTTCGGGGAAGACCCCGTCGTCGCCGTCCCCGTCCCGGCGGTCGCTGCCGGCATAGGTCCATCGATAGTACGGGTGGTATCTGGTTCCGCTCCCGCCAACCGTACTAAAGAGGCCAAGATCCCGAATCTCGAGACATCGAGCCGCATCGTCGTATGAACAAAAAATCGGGACGTCGTGTATCGTGAAACTCCCAGAAGCCCAGATACCCAAACCTCAGCACATATCCGACATTAAAAGTATTTCAACCAGGTCACGTCCGTTTTTTTGCGTATGAATGTTTGTTGCGCCAATGACACAGCCGGAAACTTTGTTAGACGCACCGTATGAGATCCAAATAGAAGAAACGATAAGAGAGACGAGGAGAATCGTCCGGGCGTGAGAGGAAGGAAAGGAAAGTAAGAACGGCAGGGGGCGGGCCCGTCAGCTCTCAGCTGCTGCCCGCTAGGGAATGGATGAAGATGTGCGGGTCCTGGCCTATTGTTCCAAGTGCACCAACCATGTTCAGCATGCAGTAAGCCAATGGGCACCGAACTGCGCCTCTAAAACCAGCTAGTTTATGAAATGGATGGCACCATCAGTTACGAGCCTATAGAGACCAGTGCCGGCCCACGAGATCATCTCCGTGCTTTTTTACATACGCAGGACGCTTCTACGTGTGTAGTTGTTGCAAGACACACGTACATACGGTATACGGTCGGCTACTATTGCCTGCCTTATGGGACCTGACCCCGGTTTTGCCTAGCCCACTAGGCTATCTTAAGTACAATACCTCTTTGCTAGAAATGCCCCAAGGGATCATTTTGACGCCCTGACACCAAAGCTTGACCACGCTTATGGTTTAAATACGAATATATTCATGGTCAGGCTGAAGGCGTAGTGCTCTCTAGATACTCGGTAAGGCTAGAGAACCACAGTAAGCTGTTCTTCGGTTATGACGCTGTGGAATGTGATGATGAGCACCCATTCTCGGCCAAATTATACGATGATTATGCCCTCAGATAGACAGTACCTGTATTGAATACCTACTGCCAATGGCACCAGAAATAAGTTAGGAGAGCGTTGCAGAAAGGTGATACGACCTCGAAACAGTGCCGTTTACAATACATTAATCAAAATCTGATGGACAATAGTGCTCTGCGGTGAAGGAGCAGAGCGGCTAGGTGAAATGGGGCCTTTTTGGAGATCGTGGATCCGCACCCCAAACGAGTATAACTTGGATGATTGGTTCAGCCCTTGCTGATAGCGGTACCCCATCTGACGACAGGGTCCATTGAGGTGAAGGGGTCTGGATCCTTTTAAGCAAGGGTTGGATTTTAAGAGCGCGTCTGAGAAGCCGTGGGATAAAAATTGACATGTAAGATCAGGAATTTGAAGTAGGGTAAAAAGCAAAGGAAATACCTAAAGACGTTAACGTTTCTGGAATATAGTTTGTTCTGACTTGGTTGAAAAACACTGTTTGCATAGGTTACGCTCGTTATTGTTGATAAGTTGTAGAAACCAAGTTTAGTCTCGATTTCATACAAGGTAAGAGAAAAAAAAAAAAAGAAAAAAAGAGTTCTGCACAGTCAGACGAGAAACGGGGCTGAGCCAGAAATACTAACAAAGATTGGACTGCGGCTGATCAACCCTCGCCTAGGTTTAGCGCGTCTTAGCGCCTCAACGCCTAGACATGCAGTAACGTATCGTTGCAGTTGCTGTTAGTCCTAAGTATTACTTAAGCTGTTGAGTTCAAAAATAGCAATGCTATTAAGTACCTCAAGGTACCTAATGTATTACAGTATTATACCTGTAGGCACAGTCCCTATTAAGGTATCAATATTACATACCTATCTATAAACGCCTACTTTCCCACGTTCTTTCAGCAACTTTTCGACAGCCTGACTATTCAGACCTTTTTTCACGTCCCACTGCATATCTCACTTAGTACATACGCTATGCCCTATCTGCCATACAAAAGCCATGTGGTGGCAAGATGTCGCTAGCCCTCGTGCGACAGCACGACAAATTTAAGCCAGGGAGAACCTTCCCCTTCTTATTCCAAATCCTTCATTCATGCATTAGGAGGTACATAGTACTTAGGTAACTATAGCTTCAACAGTGCTTCACGTTGACCCCATATCATGTGGTTTAGGTAGACATGAACGTAGAATAGCTTCGTTCTCGAAGAACTCTGGCCTTAAGTACCTAAACTTAGGTACGCAACCCTACAACTATACATACTGGAAGTATTCTTCGTTCTAGATGGCTCATCTAGGATCCTAGTATATCTTGTGCAAGCTGAAAATATCATGACAGATATGCTTTATAAAATGTCTCACTATTCGTAAGTTATTACGTGCATATGCCAGTACGATTCTTACTACGTGATCCAAAAGCTAGATTGCTTGCAATGGTGTAAGTGCACATTGCCCTTCAACTCACCTACCTATCATTGCTATATCATATCATGAGGTTCTACTGAAATGGCAACTTAGGCACATGGGGATTTCAACATTGCAATAGACTACTTTGGACTAGAAAAATGATGAACTGCGCTTTACATAGAGAATGAAGTTAAACAGCACGATCTTAACCTAGACCACCTACCTATCTAACCTATATACACCCAACCTACCTCGATCTTCTAGAAAAGCAAAAACGAAATGACGCGGCAGAAGGCAGCCCAATTCCGGGGTAGGCAGGCAGGTAAACTAGTCCGTAGGGAGGGAGGGAGAAAGGGAACTACCTAACCGCGCTTCCTGCAGGATCGATAACCCGTCAGCTTTCAAATCGCAGATAGGTGGGTATCGATCTTAATAATAGCCACGAGACAAGAACGAAAATCTCTAGAGCTGCTACAATAGTATATCCGAAACCTTGATATATTATACCTACCTCTTACCGTACCGTACCATTCATTTACTTACTTACCTAGGTAGGTACCTACTTACCTACCTTGTACGTAACGAGCCTATGCCACAAGGTCTTCGTAGATTTACCTAATACCTTGAGGTCGCCCGAAGGCATATCAGATGTTCTTAATATGTAGATCTTGGGGGAATTTTTCGTAATGGTCTGCTCACTGTGTAGTAAGCAATTCGTCCGCAGAGCTGATATTAACGAGGAATTTATTTACAACTATAGGTAAAACTGGACGTATTTCACTATCTTAAACCGTATTTGCATCAAGGTTACCTGTTACTAGTGGGCTGGAACTGATATAAGTCTTTGGGTATAATTTGCGAGTTGATTTATTACCACCTGAGACTTAATAGTACGGGCCCTTCATAGCATTTAAGCAATAGAAACTGTCTCTCTAAAGATTAAGAGACATCTTAGGTAGATAGGTGGACACTAGTTAAAGTATTGCAAGTAGGTATGAATTGACGTATAACAGTTCTATAATAAGAACAATGGTCATCACAAAAACACGGCACTAAAGGATAAATAGTATCAGCATAACAGTTACTCTAACATACCTCACCATTTACACCAGTTTAGATCATTACATCTCTGTGTATTGTTGTAGTAGCTTAGGAGATACAATGAGTTACCAAAAGTCTGTGTGCACTCTCCTATTTTACATCAAAGGTCAACACTTTCAGCAAACGATTAAATTTAATACTGCAAATAAATAGTAAAAGTCAATCTAACTTTACTGGTATATGATGATTAAGCTAAGTAACCACTCAGCGTTCTCATCGTTAAATATCTTCAAAAACCGTCGTGTTGGATAGGGTTGAAAAAGAAGAACGGAATAAAAATTGAGATTGTTATGTACTTCCCCTAGTATTTGTATGAGACGGTACATTCATCCTTCTATATTGACCAATACTTTTGATACACCTGCAAATATTCCCACGAAGAATATATTTCGAGACTCTTCTAAAACATAATGAATAGCATAATGATTTACTTCAATACTGTGCAAAGAAAGATAATTTTGCCATTTCATTTTAAATTTTCATCACCTATTGAAAGTACTGACGTTTGGTATAAGATAGGGAAGCACAAACAGACGTAATTGTTCAACAACATCATAACCATCTCATGAACTTAGGTCCGCGGAAACAATTCACGATGCTCATTGAGTATTTGTATCTTATATCATTAACTATAGCCCGCGACCAATATATCTCAGTGCAGTTACAGGTTACCTGACTTCAGTTACTTTCGTCCTCCTCCCTCCTATCCCAGAGCCAATGACTCTTCCTAGCCACTCATTCCATTCCATGGGTCTGGATATTACCGTTTGCAATATCACCCAACTAATTTGCTAAGGTACCTAACTTATAATAAAATCTAGATAGATATGTAGCCTAAAACCCTCCCAAAGACGACCCCGGAGGTCTTGCCCGGAATAAATGAACGACAAGACCGATACCAAATGAAAAAAAAAAGAACTGAAGAACGCCGATAGATATGTCCCAAGTATGCATGAAAATTAGGTAGGTGCGACCGCAAGACAGACAGGACAGGGCATGACTAGACAGACAAGCCATATCGAATGTTGAGCAAATGGGCAGGTAGGTATGTATTGCAGTTTTCCTGCGAGCAGAGCAGGGCATGCTTCGTAGGCTACGCGAAAGTCATCGAGATCTCCTTCTCCTTACCAAAGTCATCGTCATCATCCGCCCATGGATCCGCCAACGTCATGTTAGGTGTAGTCTGCGTCGTCTTGATTTCCGGCCTAGAGAGCGAGTAATCCTTCGCAGGCGGGGGCGGCGCAATATTGCGATGTTCTGTATAGGCCGTGTCGAACGTCATTTCTATTTCTTCTTCGGGCGGCGGCATGCCAAAACCGAGTGCCCGAGAAGGAGGTAGCGTGGGCGTACGTTCTTGGGATAGGCCGTACTCGTAGGAGGAAGGACTCTTCCAAATACCTTCGTCGCTTTTCGCCTTGTGGAGGGTATCCCTTGGACTATTCGTCGATGAGGATGGCGAGTATTCGAGCTTCATCGGTGGTAACGTAGACTTTAACTCCTTAACCTGAAATTCTTCGTCCTTTGCAAGTTCCGCCCTAATCGCGTCAACGTCGAATAAGACGCCGTGGTTATTACCTTCCTTATCTTCGGTTTTAGACGATGTTTCCATCCCCGCCTTGTTGCTGTCTTCATAAACCTCCCATTCCTGTCGAGAAGTTCTCTTTTTGCGACCGAAGATGCCCCATCCGCCTTTCTTCGAGGATCCTTCCTTCTCTAATTCCTTACGAGCTTCTTCGATCTCGTTGATCAGCTCCCGTTGGCGCTCCCTGTGCCGGTCCGGGTCCGGATCCTCGATCTCACCAAACTCATCGCTCTCGACGAGCCAGCCGCACTCCCTTAGGAGCCTAGGCATTGCTGTTCGGTACTCCATGTGACCAACCACAAAGTCCGTACAGTCGAGGTTTTCCAAACCGGGAATATCCTCTACAGAGGCTAGACCTGCTATACGGCGAATGCCACCATTCGTCAGGCGAAACAGGTAGCCGAGGATCCAATCAGTCCTGTTATACCCGTTCACAAATCTGCCAGCTACAACAGTGCGGGCCTTCAGGAATTCTTCCTTTTTCACAACGACGGGCGAGCCAAAGATATATACGTTCTGGACCAACCCGT
Source organism: Daldinia bambusicola (assembly GCA_022478815.1). Lineage (NCBI taxonomy): Eukaryota > Fungi > Ascomycota > Sordariomycetes > Xylariales > Hypoxylaceae > Daldinia > Daldinia bambusicola. Next base: position 40,954 of record MU284222.1, read on the forward strand.
AAGCGCCTTTTCGGGCCAACTCGAGGAGACAGGCGAAAATGACGCGGGAGCCGAGAGAATAACCGACCAAGGTAATAGGTCGAGTACCCAAGTTCCTGTCAATGAGCGAGTCCGCAAGGATAAGGCCAGCGGCCCATGCACGATCTAGCGAAACAGCCCAAGGGTTATCGATCAGGTATGTCAATTTGGATAAAACCACTGGTAATTGCAAGGCAGCCATTAAACTAATTAAGATAGTGCTCCCTAGCACTTGTTGTAATCCTTGAGTGAGAGCCTGTATATTGTTAGCCCATGTCCCCTATTGGCATTGGCAGGTGTAACATATTACCTCTGTTGCTAGGATGTTGATGGTGTCACCCATACTCGTTAACATTTCGGGCTCCCACAAGATTGAGTAAATATCGCCCATGACTGGGTCAACAGTGCTAAAGGGTAGACGGACGTCATCGACCTTGCTTGTCATCCATCCGGAGATGGTTACAATGAGATTAACACGCTTATTGTTGTGTAATGGCCGATATTCAAATGTCTTCACAGCGCCAGTTCGTCGGTTTGCGGCCTTGCCACCCATGAAGCTTCCAGAGGCTGCGGCACCAGAAGTGATAATGGCTGCTCCTCCTGCACCTGCCAAGAAGGAGCTTGTGCCACCGACTCCGATAGTCGTAAAACCAGCAGCAAGACCAGCACCAATAAGGGGTGCCAGAAGTCCAGCAGAAAGACCGATGACTAGACCACCTCCGACAGTGGCTAAGCCCATCATGACGTATCGCCGCTTAAGAGCGAGTTTCCTCCTGTTTTCGAGATGCTCTTCTTCATTCCAATTTTCCTTTTCTGCCTGCTGCTGCATTTCCAAAGCATCGGTGACGCGCTTCTCAAATCGGCAGATATCTATCCAAGGGACTTCCAAGTCTTTACCCACCCTTTCGAGCAGCACTCGGGACCGAGCATCGTAAATCGAATCGGCGATCAATACGAGGAAGAGATCACAGAGAACAGTCCACCGCAAGTCGATATCGATCTTGTCGCTGCTTGGTAACTGCGAGGGTGTCCTTACTTCTGGCATTTCCTCCCCTTCGTGAGTTTCGTAAGGTGGAGGTGATTCTGCGACAAATTCTGTCGTAGAAATGGAAGATCGAGTACTTTTTGACGGGGTTCTCGGGGTCGATGGTGCTTTCTCAGCCATTGGATTTTTGACTCTTGCGTTTTGCATCAAAGTCGGCGTGAGATCACTCGGCATTACGCCATGCTCAGCTAACTGCTCAATCATCACTTGTTCGGCCGGACTGATTTCCATATGCGCGTATAGTCGCATCATAATCTTTTGAGACCACATTCTCATTGCTTCAGCTGCCATCTGGACTTCCTTTTTGATCTTTTTCAGCCGTTCGATACGTTCGGCCTCCTTGACCATCTCAGAGAGTTCTAGACGAGTGACACCAACATAGGCTATCCTCTGTCCTTCTGTTAATAGATCCTTGGTGGCCTGCAGCTGAGAGATGGCATCTCGTTGTTCCTCATCCAACTCTGTCATGCTCGTGCTCTTCGGGTCCTTGAACAAGTATCTTGTGTTGTCGTCCATACTTGTTTCTGATTCCGCATCTTCGTCATCCAACACTCTCGTGTAGCCTTTCCCGGCCCCGCCAAGACCTCCATACCCATAATGATCATCCTCTTCTGGATTATGTTCTTTAGCTATAAGCCTGTTATCGTCGTCATATATATCGTAAGGTGCGTAAGCCGGCATTGTCTGCCAGCCGTCGTCATCATCGCCTTTCTTCTCTTCGTGATGTCCGGTCAACTGCTGATGGGAGAATTCGGAAACATCGTGGTTCGTGCTTGCTACGCTAACGTTCCGATTGTGGTCGATACGTGGAGGTTCGTTAACCTCGTCCGCATGTTTAGTAGCCTCAATTTGTTTAAACGTAGGCCCCGAAATCGCTTGCACATCTTTGCTTGTCGTATTCTTGCGTTTCGACGTTTGCGACAGATCTAGATTTTCGTAGGAATCTGGCCCTTCCTTTACCTCCTCTTTTGCTTCTTCTTTTGGAATATCGGCTTTCTTGAACTGGGTTTGCGTAGGCGAGGGGGCTTTGGCCTTGTCGACATTTTTTGACTCCGTTTGAGGTGCAGGCTCTGGCGTCGGAGTAGAGGGCGCATCTTGGAAATTATCATTATCACTATTATCGGCAGAGGTGCCGTCTGCTTTCGTGACCTTATCAGGGGGTTTCAAGCTATTTTGCGATATCTCTTTTGTTTCTTTTGCGACCTTCTTCGCCGGTTCTGTATCGGCAGCCTTACTTGGGGTTTCTGGTGAGGGATCTACCTCTTTCGTGGCGATATTAGAGCTGCTCCCCGTCTCACCAATTGGTGTTTGGCTTTTGGTCCCATCTTGCTCCGTCTCTCTGGGGCTTACATATTTCCTAATGGGCAGGCCAAAATCGTCAAATTCCTGGGCTCCTCCTACCGGCGCCATGGGACCGTCTTTTGCGCATGTAATTAATTTATCGACTTTCCCGATTACTTTGTTAAGGTGTTCCCGTTTTCTTTCTTTTCCCTTTTTTCCCTTTTTTCCCTTTTTTCCCTCTTTTTCCTGCCTTATCTGTCTAGATGGAGCTCTGATTAGTTCTCCCAACGTAATATGGTTGTAACAGAACTTATATTTTCCCCACGGTAATAAGGCGGAAGGCGTTCCAAAAGAAGTTGTCAAAAATGCAAATCGCCAGGATCCTTGAATTTTGCTTCAAACCCCTGCAATTAAGTCATATGCAGGTCAAAGCTCAAAAGCAATGTCCCTCGACCACACCTTTAATTCCAAACAAAGTCCTGAATTTGGATGGATGTGATATGCGAAACCCTTGTTGAAAGATTATGTAAATATTCTATAAAGATAAGGTACGGGAATATTGGAATGGAATTTTTGGAGAAAGGCAATGAAGTGTCGATGGGTTGGAATCCGCAGATCATTTTCTTAGCTGCGGGTGAATGTCAACAATTTCAGACCTTAGGAGGTACCTAATGTACTGGCCCTTCGTGCAATACGTTAACAGGTACCTCACGGCCTCAGTCGATACGACCAATACACGGGTACCCGAGTTAGGCTAGTTTAGTGCTTAGAAAGGGACCCGGTTTGGTGTCACATGAGGCTGAGCGTGGCCTAACCTGCTAACTTACGTGTAAGAGCTCCCCCACTATCGGCCCAGGACGGAATATGCATGCGATCCGGGCGACCCGTCAAGATATCGTTAGAATTTACATTTACATCTTCAAGTGCAGCTCACCTTATTCCGTGAAGCTACCTAGGTGTCTACTATTTGCAGTCATGCATGTTAGAGTTCCATCATAAATTAGTTAATCGTTAGTTTAAGCACTTAAAATGATATCTATGTGATGTCTGAATGATATTTCTTATGTGAAGGCAAACTTAGTATTGTGGTATCAAACGCCGGTAAAAGTACAGTAAAAGTACCTAACCTGTACATTACTGTATAAACTGCGATGCCCTTCGTATCTGGCACGCCGAGAAATCACCTCCACCAGGTTCATTTAATTTAAGACGACTTTCAGGTTTCTCAATTTTCCGTGCCCACAGCATGCGCCTCGCCGCCATTATCATTACCATCACCAGACGCTGTAGCTGCTTCACTGTTTGTAGAAGCGCCTTTACCCTTATGCTTTCGTATACGTTTTCGCTTTGGTGCTTCTGTCTGCTCCGTTGCTGTTGTAGCTTCTGTTATAACTCCTTCCTCCGCCTTAGGACCTTTCGAATGTTGATTATCAATGTTCTGGTTTGGATTCGGCTTCGATTTCTTCTTCTTAACGGCCAAGGGATTAGGTTCCTTCGGGCCTTTAGCCTTCTTTTTCTTCTTGGGTTTATCCGCCTCTGATGTTTTCGGCGCAGCTTGTTGCGCATCTTCCTCGTCGCTATCCTCATCCTCTCTCTTCCTCTTGCTACCGGGGGTTTTGAGCTCGGCTCTGAACTTGCTCTTTTCGTCTTTCGACCTAATCTTCACGCTAACCGTCGCCATCGGCTCCATAATCATAACAGATCTCCTGATAAATATCAATGGCGTCCCTGCTACCTGTCGTAGCTTTGCCCTAACGGTCTCGTCGTTGATAGCGCAGACGTAACGATGCTTATTGACTCCATTGCTTTTCGGATCAACGACGGATTGTAGACATTCAAGTGCGCTAAGTGGTTCCGGATATTCGTCCGGATGGTGACCGCATCGTCGCCGCTCGAATTGATTTTTTGCTTGCTCTATAGCTGCTTCTACACCAGGCTCTGATTTTCGTCCGTAGAGATGTCGCATTGAACATTGAGTGATTACTAGGTGACCTGAGTCAGTAACGGAGCAGTAAGAATAGGAATATAGAGAGATAAGAACATACAGGGCTTTACTTGACCGTGTAGTGTGTCTTCCAACCGGCGCATGACATCCATCTTGCATTTGTTCGCTTCTGCGATGAAATCGGCGTCTACAATGACTTGGTACGGTTCTCGAAATCCGAAGCTCATGGAGAATTGCTCCATGAGCTTTCGATATTGCTTCGATCGTTTCGCGCGAGGCATCTTTGCTTAGTTGATGGTGAGTTTGGTTGGTTTACAAGATCACGAATATCTTCGATTCTAAAATTGCTGGATTTTCGAATTCTGCGTAATAGATAACAATATCGATAAGATTTTTTTAGCTTTCTTATCGCCAACTTTTAAAGGTGGGTACAGTATACCTCTTAGGTAAATGCAAGAAATGGATAAGTACAATAGTTCGATATAAAGATATTGCTTCTATAGGATATAGGTACCCCCTTGTGCTAATAAAATGATCCCCTAAACGCCGTGAACCCCCAACTCATATAAAACAGTCTATAATCCCGTATCTACCTGAATCGTCTAAGTGACACTCGGATATAAGCAGCGTTGATGCTACCCTGGTGTTTCGTGCAGCGGAAAATAGTTGGAGGGTCCGACTTGGAGCAGACCCCAACGCGGCTGTCTGGGTCATCGTTGCTCGGATGGTCTTCCAGCAGATAGGTATGTCTCGTTGGCGGAATTAGAGGTATATTATATATTAGGCGCGTCACGATGTCGTGCTTCGTTGGCACAATGCTGCTACGACGCTAATGTCGTCCGGTTTTCCTGTTCCTGTCAGTTATGTATAACCAATCGCACTCAAAGTGCTATTCTTACCTCCACTGCTGGCTAAACCCTCATCGATGGCGTGTTCCATGAAGGGACTTTCTGCAAATGGGTCTAAAGCAATTTCTTTCGCTGCCTTAAGAAGTTCCTGAGCAACGAATGCCATTCCGCCGCTTGCGCCGTCTGTACGGGGGCCGCTGGCTTGGCCCCCCTCCCCCGCCTCCCAGCGCTTGACGCTCTCGGACACGTTCTCGACAATTTCGTGTGGCCAGAGGTTGTCAATAACACCGTCCGTCATAGCCAGTACGACGTCGCCTTCACTAACATCTATTATATCGACAACAGCGTTTTTGGCTGGCGTATCCGGACTATTTGTTCCGAGCTGCCGCGGACAATCGAACCAATGCCACTGCTCGGTGGATTTGTATACCATTTCCCTTCTTTTCGGCCGTACTACCATAACCTGTGAATCGCCAAGGTTTGTGACATATAGCACTGGTGATACAGATGACGTTGAGTTGCTGCTATCAGCCTTGTAGAATAGCTGAGCCCCGGTCGCCGTGGTGGTCCCTAAACAATCGTTGGGTCCCGAAGTGGCTTCGATTGTACGCTCATATGCCTGCTGCAGATAATGCATAGGGTCCGGGCGGTATGATTGGTCGGGGGGCCGCGGCTTTGAAATATCCTCTTCCATTGCCGCCACCCAGAAATGTAATATCAACCTCGACCATAAGCTGTGACCATTGTTAATTACGGACTGCCACGCACAAGGCTTAGACGACCGTGGGACAAGTACCCTGCATGGCCTCTCGGTCGAGCCGACCAGGCGCCAACGCCATCGTTGGCGCAGATGAAGTGGTCGCTAGCATAAACCGCATCATCGCCATTTGTCCATCCACGGATGATTTCACCATCTACGAACGCTCTCTTATCGCGACTCTGGTGATGAGTAGAAAGGGGGTCCGAAAATGAGCCCGACGGAGGGGAGAGGAAAGGTGGGGGAAACGGTCTCGGAGTTCGTTTCGCGTATAGCGCAAAGCCGGTTTCGAAGCGAAAGGGTGATTTTATCTCGGAGTTAGGGAGAGGTGTCGTGATCCTGCCGGATGTTTCGGTGGCGGTAGAAGCACGACTTTTACCATCCGCAGTATGTTGGTGACGCCGATGCCATCGTGCTAAGCTGACAGAGGATAACAATACCTGTCTTGTTGGACCAGAATAAGAGGCCAACAAAAAAGAGGGAGCCAAGCTTCTCATGCCCACGAGCGAGGTCTAGTTGTAGACCTTCGAGGGCGCATGGATTGCCAGCCAGGAGTATAGTGTTATTAAATTGATTAGGTAGATATCACGTATAAAAACGCGCTACGCTATTAAACGCCGACGACGTTTTGATAAGGGAGGTTTAACTTTGCTTATCGCAACATGCCATCTCGGGTTAATTGACTGCAGTCTGCAGAGAGTCACGTTAGAGTGAGAGGACGGACTTTTTGATGCATGTAGGTGGTAAAATCCTCCGGGAGCTTCCATATGACTCGGTAGATAGAGCTGTTACTCTTATTAGGATTACCATGACATCACTTTCGATTACGCGAAAGATGAACTTATTGCGTTAATTCACTACATGTCGGAAATATGTCGAGAGTCGCTGAAGTGAGTCTTCTTAGGGTGACTTGATGGTTGTAAGTATCAAACATTAAAGATAGCTGATATGATATTATAGGAAGAGTGATTTAGTAAGGTTGAATTGTGGATTCAGGTACACATACTCGAGTTATTCTTAGTTGTTCAGCTCTCTTTTGATGATTTCTTACGAAGTACAATGCTCACCACATACGGTATTTGTATTCATTGTCTTGGCATGTGGTGGGGTGGGAACCGCTGATCTTTCATTCAGCATAGTTGACAGATTAGCGACCATAGCCCTTGTTTTTGATTCTGTGATAGCTGCTTCTAAACTTGTAACGATGAATGATAAAGCGTCCAGGGAATAATTGGGATAAGGGGCTCTATTTCATCCCAAAAGATATGGAGATATATTTTGCTTTATTCGACTCATGAAGATAGTTCGAATATCAAATATTAAGTACATTTTCGGAGTCACTTAAGGACCACTAACCCTAACAGTTTTAAGTTAATTCAACCTGTTACTGCAACTATAGCTTTCTGGGGTACCACAATTATAGCATTTGGGAGAAAATAGAGTGTTAATATAAAAAAGCATTTCACGTTAACTATTGCATCTAGACCTTTGGTGTTTTCTTACACTATAATTTAGCTCCCCTTTTAGTTGACGAGCCGGCCCAGACCATGACGTAGTTTTCACTCTAGCTAAGGTACCTAGAGTTAATTCAAATTGGTCGTACCTTTTAGATCAAGTCGTTCTGTCATACTGTTCGCTTATCACCATTCCTTTCATGCATCCGGCAAGTTGTTGGCTCGCCATATTTGAAATTTCTTGCTTCATTAAAGAAAAGGATCCAGAAGAGTCTCCCAGAAAACGCGCGTCATCTGGGGGCTTGGGTACGCGAGGCCACTCGACTAACTATCATTGGTAGGCCGCCAATGAGCGAACACGAGCAAATACCTGGGCGTGGAGGCGGAGGGGCATGCTGTGCTCTCCACTCTATGCCGGGGAAATGGATGCCCAGACAAGCCAGATCTCGGCGGTCGAAATAAAGGCCGACAGAAACTTGGGACCCCTTGTGTGATCTGTCACTAGGGTCACTCAGTTGCAAGATACAATACAGTACAATTCGTACAAAACTGTTGGGTATGCGCGGTATTTCAGCGGCGCAGTGCGTTTTCCTGCAACCAAGGTTGAATCCGTCTAAAACATCCCCTTTCTTGTGAAATGAAACGATAAACTTTTGAGGCATAGCTCGTACATCTATCGTACGGGGAGAGGGTGAGCCATATACTTGTACGTCAGGATTTCACCTTGCGGAGCAAAGGCTAAGCGCCTCACCTGGATGGGCGACAGAAGGCTGGTAGGCACCTGAACCGAGCGCTTGCTCGTCAGCTGTTATGCTGAAGGTACGTTCCGTGACTGGCTCTGTCTCGCAGAAGTCGAACCGCTGCGATACAACTTAGGCGCGTGCGGATCCTGAATAGGTCAAGGCTATGGGCTTCCGCCTGCCTTTATGCCACGTCAGGTCCACCGAGACACACATAACCTAGCTTGGGTCCAGCAAGCTACACTATGGCACTATGGTAATAGATGGTAATAGAACCAAAAACTGCATACTATGTAGGAAAATATAGAGGCTGGTCATACGCATCCCCATATGGAAGTATCCGTCTCACCCGACGCCCCTTTTTATCCAATCGTTTTCGTCGATAGGGACCATGGTAGCATGGTTCCTATAATATCCGCTCGCTGGATACTTGGTAACTTCTCTGTCTACGCAGGAGGTGTCAGCGCTTCATGTATGATCTTAGTGATCTCAGGCTCGAAATTAGGTAGATCTTCCTGGATGTAGGACCCGGCAAATCGGCTATCGTCAGCAATACTTTGTTCGCCAAGCAGCTTGGTGCAAACTGGCGGACTGATCGACACATCCATGTCTAGCGTACATATATATCCATGTATGTACAATCCCATACTACAGTACAACCTCAAGGGACGTATTTACGTATGTGTGCATATACGCTGAGGCCTTGCAAGTTGCAACCAGAACTGCTATTCTCATGTGTATATCAGAATAGTCTACCGTAGCTCTACCGTAGCTCTGCAGTAGCATGCTGGGCTAAGCTGTATTGTAGCCACTAGAACAACACGGTATCTCCGTATCAGATGAAGAAGTACCCATTAATATGAAGTTACTATTACTAGTTTCCAGCCATCGTTAACAAATACCGGTCTTTCTAGACTGACGTATGCCCCTGCTCTGCCATCCTCTTTTTTTGTCATCAGCTTTTTTTTTTTTCCTCTTCCACGTTAATATGCCACCTTATTATTGTGTATGTAGATAGATAGGTACGAACCTCTGTAGCTTGCTTTTCGTTTCTTGCTCTAAAAAGGGAAGTCACTCAACCTGTCTACTTCTCATTTCTATCCTATCTTGTTATCCCCTAGGGAGGTAGCATTTAATCAAGAAAAGTCTGGCCCCTACTATTCATATAATACCGAAGGCTAAAATATCGAACCGACGACGCTTAGCCCTAAACATAGAATCCCGACAAGCACCCAAATCGACTCCTGGTAGGATAATTATCAAACTTGTCCGGCGCTTCCGCAACTCGGAAACGTCTCGGCAGACAGCGACTAGCGACTTAACACTGAACATAGGTTCCTACAGCAAAGCTCTCGTTTGCTTTGCACTTGAGCTTAGATTCGCTTCTCTCTGCGACTGATAAAATATAGCTTATCTAGGAAGGCATTATAGTGAAAGACGATACCGGGCCACCTGATCTTTGTTGCGGGATAACGGTTCGTACATGGTATACGGGGATCCGAGACTGTACCCTTCCCTCGCATTCCACAAATTCGTATCGCGTGGAGACACTCAAGGACCCGAGCTACAAAACCAGCGTTCCCGCCCACCTATTACGAGACAGTTTGGAATTCGACTATTTTTTTTCTGGGTTTTCGGTCATTTGCATCTTCACTATTATCTAAACTGATTTCTACTTTCACTGTTTCTTTTCGTTCTACGAGCGACGGACTATGATACATACAGCCTAAGTACTTGGGAATCGCATCCTACTAATAACAATAATTCGACTCGGACATTAGATCGACATAACGTCCGACTCAGGTCGTCCCTTGTGGGCCACCCTTGCCCTTTACCCTTCACTTCAAGTAGTCGAGAGAACATCGTGCAAGCCAACTCATCTGATGGAATAGGATTTTTCGGGGTGGTTCTATTCTGATTTGGAGTTGCTGGGTTTAAATCTGGTGGATTAAAATGGCCCGTAATCGAGGTAAGTGACAGTTTTTTTACACATCTCTTTTTTTCTTTCTTTTTTCTTGGTCAGAATGAGATAATACCTTCTCTTCAAATCCATCAAGTTACATTGTGAGGCACCATCCATCATACCTTACACAAGGATATCTATGTTGAACAAACGTACATGTATGACGCTTATTTCCACACCCTCTTATATAACCCTCATACATATCACATACATACACGCCAACCCCCAAATCCGACAAAGTTGTCGAGGTATCAGCTAGTGGGGAGCAGATCGAGCAACAACCGACGCATTCCAAGCCCATGACAAAGAAAACACCCTGTTTCTTGGGACCTGACTATTGTACACCGAAAGTTGGTGCCGTATTCCCGGGTCTCCATCTTACACGGGATTGACATTTAAGTCTAATATTCACTTCGACTCGGCATCGCGTTGAATGTTGGGTTGATCCACTCATTATCCCTACGTACAGCTACATAATACAGCTGATACGTGGTTGAAGTGTGGTTGAAGCGAAGTTACTGCTGTTGTTGCTATTGCGACTGCAAATTGCGACTGAGAATCAAGCTTAACCTTACGATTTAAAGTTCAAAGTTGCGCACACGCTATTCCACGCTAACTCTATATATTCTCATTTTATTTTTTATTTATCATTTTTCGTTGACCTTCTTCCATCTTGATAATCTCCGGCATATGCATACAGTCTTTTCTTAAGAAAAAAAGAAAAAGAAAGAAAAAAGAAATCGAAAAATCTACATGTGATTTCTTTAACAACTTATATCATCCTATCCCACTAATTCCAGCACTGCACTGCACTGCACTGCACTAATTTGAGGGTCCCTTTCACAACGTTGAACCCACCTACAGACTACCGCCTACCTCCTGCATTAAGCTATTAAACTCGTTTTATGCAAGCATATATCCGTTAATGACTCCGTTAATGCTAACTTGGTCCTCTTCCGAACTTTAAGTGCTTTCGTTTATGTCCCAGTTCTCCGGCTCTCATCATTCCCAGCACAACGGTGACCCGAAAAACGTCCATAGCGCCTCACCCACACTTTCGTCGTCACCTCCGAACGGCCAGGCCCCCACCTCCAACGGCAAGCTGAACTCGGTCCCTACCAATAAAAGCCATCATATCATTAACGTTGGTGGTTTCCGCACAAGAACGCGAGCCCGGGCTGTTTCGACACCCATTCCAGCATCTACCGCTCGAGTTAACCATGACAACTCTCCTATAGATATAACTCCCATATCAAGTGAAACGCATCGCAGGACAACCAGTCGCACTTCAACGAGACCTCTGTCTATGGTCCAGACCTACCAACCGCCCCTCATGGATGTAAACGAAGATACAATTCCCGAGCTCCAGCCCATCTTTACCTTTCTCAATAGCCATGCGAATAAGCTATACCAGGAGGGGTATTTCCTAAAACTTGATGATCAGAATACCCGTGAGTTTGCGTTATGACCAATTGAATAATTCTGGACTCTAACAGCTTTTCAGAGGGGAAACCGAACCCCGACCGCACCTGGACAGAATGCTTTGCGCAGTTGGTGGGAACCGTATTGTCCTTATGGGATGCGGCTGAGCTGGATGCTGCGGGCGAGGATGGGGAGGTTTTGCCCAAGTTCCTCAACTTGACAGATGCTTCTATTAAGATGGTATGAACGCTAATATATTTAAGAAGAATTATAACAAGACCATACTTTTTTCCAACTTGGGTCCGTAGGCTAACATGTTTCCAGATCGAGTCTCTACCTACGAGGTCGAATGACGAGACACCTTTGCAGAACATATTGAGCATATCGACGGCGGGGCGAAATCGATACCTTTTGCATTTCAATTCTCGCCAGTCGCTTATACAATGGACCGCCGGTATCCGACTTGCCATGTTCGAGCATTCGACTCTCCAAGAAGCCTATACGGGAGCCTTAATTGCAGGCAAAGGCAAGACGCTCAACAATATTGGTGTTATCATGGAGAGAGCGCGCACGCCAATGGATCAGTGGGTTAGAGTCCGATTTGGAGCCGGCGTGCCGTGGAGACGTTGCTGGTGTGTCATTTCCCCTCCGGACGAGAAGGAGTATATAAAGGCCCAGAAAGAGCATAAGAAAAAGTCACCATACGATCGACATGGTCCAGTACTAAAGGGAGATATCAAATTCTACGACAGCAGGAAAGATGGGAAGAAGCATAAGAAGATGCTACCCATAGCAACCATCAGCGACGCCTATTCGGCGTATGCCCTATACCCCCAAGCTAAGTCACTGATTGATGCTTCAACGCTGATCAAGATTGAGGGAAATATCACTATCCACTCCGACCCGCCTACCGAGAGCGAAGGTTTTGTTTTCATCATGCCTGAAGTTCATCCGGCGGTCAGCGGTTTTGAGATGATGCTTAGGTTCTTATTTCCCACCTGGGACACCTTCGGCCTCTATGGCCGCCCAGGAAGACTGGTCGCGAGCGTTCTCGATTCAAGATCTCTTATGTTTGCGATGCCGAAACATAAACGCTATGGTTATTTAGAAATACAGGACGTGTCAGGGCTAATTTTAACTGAAGGCAGTTCAGGCTGGAACGAACGAGAATGGAGGAAGAAGCTCAAGGAGCTGACAGGTACCCGCATGAATACTGTAGAGGATGGAGGAAGCACCAGTTCCAGTTCTGGGCAGACTTCTAGCCATAAGAAGCGTCTTAGTTTTGGCGCCGCTGCCGGGGGCTCTGCTGGGGCCCCTTCGAAGCCTCGTGTTGGTTTTGCTGACGAAACCCCTGCTCCTGTTCGTACCTCTCGATCTATGTCGCTTGGTAGTCGACCTTCCCCCCAAAATGATATGGCCCCGCCGCTTCCTGATGCTTCTGCGATGAATGGAAACCAGATGGGCCGCGCTCGCAATGTGTCAGACGCTATACCTGGATCTCTGCCTCCTCCCTCTCACCAGGATAGTTCCTATGCGTCGAGTCCAGCCTCGTCCACCCGAGGACCAAATTCGGGACGCGGGTTTGTGAACGATTTGGCGGCCACTCCGGAGCAAATGAGTTCTGACGAAGATCGAATAGACCCCCCGATCCGCGATTTTGAAACAATGCAGAGAATGCCAACCCCGGAACCAGTGTCTCAGCCCCCCCGTTTCTCTCACGCACCTGGCCATGTTCCTACAACCCGTCCCTACCACTCGCCAGAGATGCGCCGGGCTAATAGTCGCTTGTCCATGAATACCCTCTCTCAGATTGCAACAGCTGGCGGCGTCTCCGTAGAGGAGCTACGAGACAGTGAAAGGAGTGGACCGCCTCCACGGGAACCCGAGCAACGTGGTCAGCAACTTCCAATACATACATACGCCAACAATGCTGGGATATCTGCTAATGCTGGATCTCGTGAAGCTTTAAGGGAAAACCAGCCACAGTCTTCCGGGCTGCCACCGCCTCAAATGGATCCTGTTGGAATGAGATCGAGATCACCGCATAACCAAACCATGGGCCCTCCACCCCCTGGGCCGCGAGGTCCCAGCCCAGGTCCCGGTCGTGCGTCAGGTAATCGACCCCCACCTCCGCCCGGATATGGTCCACCACCAGGTAACATGCCTCCAGGCCAGCGAGGACCACCTTATGGTATGGCCCCTCCTGGGAGAGGCCGCGGCCGCCCCCCACAGAATATGCCGCCCCCGGGACGCGGCCGACCAAACTACCCGCCTCCGGACAATATGTATCGTGGTTATCCCCCCCAAGGTCCACCCCCTCCAGGCGGCCCCCCTAGACCAAGATCCCCAGCTAACCGCCAACCTTTACCACCGTTAAATACCTCACCCCCTATCCACCGAAAACCGCTCCCAGCTCGTAGTGATAGCCTACAGCACCGAAATCGTGATGATATGACGCCGCAGTCCCCATCCACAAGCAGTGGAAGTTTGACCGGTAATCGTATCGATGAGACTGGACTAGGACAGGTCCGTCCCCTTAACACATCCCGAATACCTCCGAATTCTGGTGTACATCGTGTTGACACCAGCAAAAGCCAAGCGAGCAGCCGTTACGACGATTCGGCATCCACTGATAGTCCCGACTATGCAAGTTCCCGCCCTTCTACGGACACAGCGACATCAAGCGACCGAGAGCGACCACGAGCAGGTGTCCTCCGAACAGTCGGTAACCCAGACGACTCTCCCACGCAAACCCGCGGGCCGAATTTCGATATTCCGGACATTGATTTTGGTCCGACCTTGAATCTTGCGAAGACTCCAACGCCTGGGAGCCCGCAACAAAGATCACTCTCACCTGGGCCACGCTCTCATTCGCCAGCTCAGGTGCCTCGCCGTAGATCACCCGGAACTGAGACGGCGCATAGCCGTCAAGAGTCGGAGGATACGGTGCGACGAAGCATGATTTGGCAGCCGGCAACTCCTGGGTCTGGTACTGCTGGGCAGGGTCTCACACCTGAAGAATTTGTCCAACAACGAGCGGCCGCTGCTTCGGCTACGCCACAATATGCCCATCAGAGACATTCATCGTCAATGAGTCTCGGGGGTCTCCGAGCTGGTACGCCAACGCCTCCATTAAATCGCGGTCAAGGAGCAGATTATATTGGAACACATTCCCGGAGTAATTCGCGAGACCTCTTGCAACGTCCAAACTCTCGCGGGCCAAATGAACCATTCCAACGCCCCGGATCTAGGGGTGCCGGTGCTGTCCTTGGCGGACAAGGAGCCGCTGATTCTCATCTCTCAGCTCGAGAGCAAGAACACGTGGCGCGTGTGACAGGGTCTCCTTTGATCAACATGGCGGGTAATAAGAACGCACCTCAAACCAGTGGAGGTCTAGTAGGCGCAATCGAGGCTAGGGAGCGAGAAAAGCAACAAATGAAACAAGGCTGGAGCAGTCAGGCTGCACAACATGCAATTAACCAGCGTCAACAACAGCAAGCTTTTCAGCAGTATCAGCAGCGTGCGCCGTCGCCTAGTATGGCACCGCCCTCTGGGATGTACTCCAGTATGAATCGCGGCAATGTAGCCCATACTCCTACCTATGGAAACTACGGAGGTCCTGGTCCAATGTCATACGAACAAGAAGGCGGCTGGTCATCACCTGGGCCAGGGTTCAGGTCACCACCACCTGGGAACTTCGATCCTCGTGTACATCAGCAGGGCATGCAACCGTACGGCCAGTTTTCACCACAGAGTCCACCGCCTGGCGGACGAGGACAGGGCCATGCCTACCACGGACAAGCGTTTTAAACCCATTTTTGCATCATAGAACATTGAACACTCACCAACAAAGCATTATTGAGGCGTTTTACCCATTCCTTGAAGATTTCTTATGTCTAACACTATTTGCGAGAATGGATGGATTCTTCGAAGCGCAAGCGAGTCTACTCATCAGTATTTTTTTTTTTTTCCTTTTCTCATTTCATAATTTGGGTTGGCGATTCACGAGTCATATGGTAGACACACACACACATTCACAGAGAGAGAAGGTGAGAGAGAAAGAGGCATAGCATAATCCCCGGTGTTTATTTGTTGTTTTGTAAATATTTTCGTTATTTCGTGCTTTCGAAAAAAAAAAAAAAGACTCCTTCGCCTTATTTATTTCCAAGAGTGAAGGAGGAGGAGGAGGAGGTTGCATTTTCTAACACGAAAGGGACTGCTGAAGTTTATCAGAGCCAGGGCAAGGGCTACTTACACTTAGGTACTGGTCTTTTAGTGTATATGAACGAGACTTTGCAATACACTATAGCTATGATAATTGCCTAACCTACTTGACCATTCTTTAGGGATGTGAACTTATTTCTAGCCCAGCGTTTGATGATAGCCGTTTGACGATGGCTTTATTCTTATATACCTACAGCTATGGGCTCCCTAGGGAAGAAGTACATCTAAATGGGACAAACTCATAGCAAACTCATATCACCATTTGTCCTGATAGGGTGACGGAATTTGATGCATAATTATGACAGGTAAAATATCACTATTCAATAGATAACTTTCATGCTAAATAGGTTCTAGATATACATAGGTGTCTTCAGTCAACAGAGGCTCATGTTGCTATCAGCTTTACAGGCGATGTTTAGATTATAGCGGAGAACTATACGGCTATTGATATACTATGTTGGTAAAATACAGTATTGTCCGGTCAGACTGTAGTCTTGTGATAACACTACATTAACCAATTTCGTCACACGTTATATATTAACCATAAACGGGAGAAGACGAAATATTTTTGTTAAAAGAAAATAAGGTAGTTAAAGTTAGCAGTAGATGAGACCTGTTAGGGTATCTCCCAGTTTTTTTTTTTTTTTTTTTTTTTTTTTTTTTAGCTTCGCAGGGCTGACGCTGCTGCAGGCATGACCCCGGCTTCCAACGTCCCCACATGGCTCCGAAGCTTATCGCAGCTGCCGGCCAACCTTAAGGGTAAGGGAGGGTACCGGGTACCTACCTAAGGGAGGGGCAGCTGCCTGACGCAACATGTCATGTCGCATTTACTAACAATTGAAACAAACGGACTTTCATCCCACGTGCCTTTTCTCTTATTTCTTTTTAGTCCATACTTCCAGCCTTGTTTGCTCACGTTTCATCTCTAGGTACCTACTCACGGGTTACTTTTTGTGCTGCCCGCTGCTGCTTCTTCTCGCATTTGTCAAATTCGTAATTAAGAAGAAGTGCTTGGTACCCTTCTATTTTAACCCTGCTGGCTTCTGCCTATCTGCCAGGTACCCGAAGCTGAACTGCAGCGGGATAGAATACTTAATCTATATACAAACGCCCTTGTTTCGTGGACGTGTTGACGTTTAGACTGGGTCCCCCTTATCCACCATTTCAGTCCATCCTCGGGACATCTACCTCGGCATTCTTATATTCTCACCCCCGTCTGATCCATTTCGAAGCATTTTCAAGGGCCGAAATCTACAATCGACTTAGCCTAGGTAGTTATCCGTTGCGGATAACTCGGGATTCCATCTCCCAGCCGGCGAGATGTCGAGAAAGACGTTGCGCATCCTCTGCTTCGGCAACTCGCTGACGTCCGGGTTCCCGGTGGGCAAGCCGTACGCGGAGAAGCTGGCGGAGAAGCTGGAGGAGGCGCTTCTAGGCCACGGCTACGGCGAGATTCAGTATCATGTCGAAGGATTACCGGGAGATTTGGTGACGCGAGGGTCGTATCTCGACCGGATGAAGAATTCATGTGAGCTACCTATCCTATGAATATCTCATTCACTAGCTGGGTTACCTTACCCATCATGAATCTACTCTTTCTCGATACCCGGAAGCCGTGTAAATCCGATAGCTGCATGACTTGAAACTAACTGGCTTTAATCAACCAGGGAAGAACAGATCAAACTTTTACGACTGGACGATAGTCCTCGGCGGGACGAAGTAGGTAAATCCCTGTCTAACTCGTCTCTCCTCTTAGCCATGTACCTATCTATACACATTTATATGAAAGAAAAGCCCCTGCTAATAAGAGCCTTTGCTCATATAGCGACCTTGGTTGGGGTTGTCCCGTAGAAGATATCGTCGCTGGCTTAAAGCGAACCTGGGAGATACCGTTATCGAAAGGTAGCAAGGTGCTCGCTTTAACGATACCAGATACCAGGGCCCGATACAAGGGTGTTAACGAACGGCGGGATGAAGTAAATACCGCCATTAAAGAGTATAAGAAGCCCAACTTGTAAGTTTCACACCCCTCTATTATTGTTTCATCAAAGGAACAATATCTTTGTTTCTCTCTGCTGCTATTACTATAAAAGGGGAATTCTGGCTCCCACCATACTTCCTACGCATGCTATTGGGTAACCTTGATATTAACCATACTCTCTAGCTTCTACTATGACTTATACAACGCCATACCATACCACGACATGGAGCCCTCAGACAGGCCCAAGTACTGGCAGATGGACGGCCTGCACCTAACGGAAGCCGGGTACGACCTGATGGGAGAGCGGATCTCCACGGAACTTGTCAAGCTTATAAGGCTTGCCGAAGCCCAGGATACGGATATTAGCAGCATCGCGACGGACGCGCGGCAACGGCGGGCCATCGAGGACATGATCTTCGAGGAGGAGAGAGGGAATCCCAGATTGCTTAGCCAGGGTTACATAGTCGTGCGGAAGGCGGATTTAGATTAGATCAGATCAAATTACTTAACTAATGCATTAAGAAGCATTCTCGTCTTTTTTTTTTTTTTTTTTTTTTTTTTTTCATTCATTCGTCCTTAATGCTCAATACTCTATTTGATTGATGATGGTGAGAATAGGGGGCTTCTAGGTACTCTCTAGAACCCCCCTGAGCCATGCCATGCGCAACGTGTCCGTCCTCGACGCCGTGTTTATCAGGTACCTAACTTATGCATTCAGTCATTATCCGGCAACGCCATACTCATAACCTAGAAATCCACTACAATGCCTCGCTTTCCATTCCCTTCCCCCTTTTCTGCGTTCACGATTCCCTGTTGTAGTCTTTCTTTCCGCTTGCTTGCTTGCTTGCTATTTCACACCACCAGATTCGCCGCAACGAAGTCCGGGAACTCGCGCTGCAGCGCGTTGGTAACATTCTCCACCTCCTCAGCCAGGCTCTGCACACTGGCGTCCCACCGACGCATCTCCTTGCCCACAGTGACTTCGGCGCGACCGCTCCCCTTCTCGCCCGACGCCTCGCCGTGCTCGAACCAGATGACCCGCTCGATCTGGTCGATGCGGCCCACGAGCCGGCCCTGCTCGATCATCTTGGCGGTCGTGTCCTCGGCGCGGTCGGCGCCCAGTCCCAGCAGCTCGCCCAGCGCGTCGAACCCGATGTTGCTGTACAGCCGCGAGACGCCGAGCAGGTTGTGCTCGACGACGGCGCGCGCGAGCACCGTCGACCCGTCCGCCGTCGTCGCCAGCTGGTGCGGCGCCAGCCCCCCCGCGAACTTCTGCACCTCGTCCGCCGCCAGCAGCCGGTCGAAGAACATCTTCTCGAGCATGCCGAACTCGGGCAGGTTCGGGGATCGCTCGTCCTTGTACAGGCGGCCGAGGAGGCGGCTGCGCAGGGGCCCCGCGGGGGCCAGGACGGCGCATTTCACGGCCATGCTAAGGGTGTGCAGGCGCTCGTCCTCGGAGATGGCGGCGGGGGACAGGCTGATGTCGTGGTAGGCCTGGCTGGCGGGGAGGAACTCGCGCTTGGCGTCGCGGATGCGGGCCTGGGAGAGGCGGAAGTGGAGGTTGAGGGCCGGGTCGGCGACCTGGTAGATGACGTTCTTGAGCTTGTTGAGGTAGGTCTCGGCCGCGGTGGTGTCGTCCACCTCGAGGTAGTTGCGCACGATGCGCACCCACACGCGCACCCGGTCCTCGGCCGACACGCGGCGCTGCGAGCTGTCCAGCGGGATCTCTGAGAGCGCCCGCGCCGCGGCCACGTTGTCCTCCCGCGCCTCGTACCCGTCCGCCGCGAGCTCGAGTAAGGCCGCCACTTGGTCCGCGAAGGTGCCGGATGTGGTGGCCGAAGCGGCGGTCGACACGGACGCCGAGGCCTGGCCGCTGGCTGCGGAAAGTGTCTCGAGGGCGTGGTTGGCGACGGCGACCCAGAGGTCCGGGTCGTTGAAGGTGCGGGCGACGGTAATGAAAGAGTTGAGGAGGGAGCGCTGGGCAACGACGCCGAGCTGCTGCTGCTGCTGCTGCTGGTTCTGCGAGGAGGAGGAAGTGGCGTTATTGTTATGACTGTTGTTGGAAATGGCTTCTACGGTTGCTTTGAGGTCTTCAAGCGCGGTCTGCGGCGTCGATAGGGATTGGAAGTTGGCGAGGAGGCTTTCGAAGGCGGCGGCTGGGTCTGGAGACGATTGGACCTGGGCTAAGGCCTCGGCGACTTTGGGGTTTGCCATAGTTGTTGGTTCAGTGGAGTTTGATTCTTCTTTGGCGATTGTTATTTTTTTTTCTATGGCAGTCGAAGAGAGATTGGCCTGTTCGTGGGCGTGTGGAAATAAAGCTGGGTATTATTATTATGTTAAGTTGAAAATGGATTTAAGATGAGGCTTTGGCTTTGGCGTTGTAGAAGGTGAAGTTGTGATTATGTTACAAGCTTCAGGTGGGGCTTTGTCACATGACGACCCACTTATAGTGGATTTATATATATTTTTTATTATATTTTTTAAGTTTTTTATTTTTAGAGATTTTTTTATAAAATTTCATTAATATAATAATTTTTTAATAATAATTTATAATTAATTTTATATTATATTATATTTATTATAATAATTAATAACATTTTTAAACTTTTATTTTAATTAATTTATATTTTTTTTATATTATTAATTATATAAAGTTAATATTAAATTAAATTAATTAAAAAATTTAAAAGTTATTCATTTAATTTATTTTATTTTTTATTATTTTTTAAAGTATTTCACATTATGTATTCCCATATTTTATTTCTTTAAATAAATTAAATTAATCATTATTTATAATTATTTTATTTTATTACAAATAATTATAAATTTTAATATTATTAATTTTTATAATTAATAATTATTTTTATTAAACTTTTATTAAACCCAATATTATACACTAATATTTAATTATATAACATAAGAAATAATTTTATAATTTCTTAATTTTACAATAATAAATTATTAATACATTAACTTTATTATTAAAAATAATATTACTTTTACCCATTTAATCCTTACCTTTTTAAGTTCTTTAATTATATTATATTAAACTAATATTTACCCTATTAAATAAGTTAAATTTAAAAAAAACATTTAATATTTCTTTAAAAATTAAAGAAAAAAATACATCTTTTTTTAAAAATAAATTTAATAAAATTATTATTCCTCATTAATAATAATCTTTTTTATTAAATTAATTATTAAATAATTTCCACTTTTCTTAAATTTATTTTTTTTTATTAGATTTTTTTTTATATTTAATTCTAGCTTTTTTACAAGTTTTATCTTTATTTTATTATAATTAAATTATATTAATTTTTTAATATTTAATTTTTTTTTTTTATATTTTATTATTTAAAATTAAATATATTATTATAATAATAATAATTTAAAAACATTATAATAATAAATATAATTATTTCATTTAAATATTTCTTTAAATTTTTAATTTTTTAAAACCTTATAATAAATTTCTTTTATAAATTACTTACCTTTATTTAATTTTATTATTTTATCCCCCTTTTTTATACCTTTTATTAAATAACCCTTTACTTAATAATTTAAATTTTTATTTTTAAGAATAAGAGATATTAATTGTAAATTTAACCTTACATTAATTAACCTTATTTTAATTAACCTCATTTTTATTTTAAATATTAAAAATTTTACTTTATTATATTTAACTTTTTCGTTTTTACCTTTATTATCTGTGAAATTTGGTTAAATAATAATATAAAGCCAAAGTCTAACCCTTATAATAAATTTTTAAATAAATTTAAATAATTAATTAAGCTTATTAAACCAATCCGGACTAAAGCCTTAAAGCGCGCCCCCATTTAACTCTTAACCAGCTAATCCCTTTCTAAACGGCCCTAATTTAAATGTAAATCCCAATCTTAACCCTGCTAACTTTAACCCAAATAATTTGCTTATAATTAATAATATTACTAAAATAATTATTTAAACATTATTATAAATTAAAGGATTATAATTTAATAATAATAATAACATTAATAATAACTTTATTAATAATAATAATAAAAAAATTTTATTAAAAATTATTAAATATTTTAATTTAACTTAATTTAATCCTTATTTCGCTAATATTATCCTTTTTAAAAAATACATCATATATACTAATATATTTACCTTTACTTATTAATTAAAAAAATTTATTTATTTTTAAAAAAAAATAAAAATTAAAGTAATTTAATTTTTATATTTATAATATACCACCTAATAATAATTTATTATTAAATTATTAAAAATAAAATAAAACACTTTAATAATAAATATTATAAAATATATATATTAAAAATTAATTATTAAATTTTAAAAACACTTTAATATCATATATTAAAACTTAAAAAACTGGTTTTTTATATTATTTAATATAAAGAATAAAAAATTTTTCCAATCATTTATTAATAATATAATTAAAAATGTAAAAGCTTATAATTATTTAATAAAAAATTAATTAAAATATATATTTAAATCTTTTAATTTTTATATTTAATAATAATTAATAAAATCTATAATTAATATTATCTTTAAATAATTTCTTTATAAAATTAATAAATAAAAATTTATTTTTTTTCTTAAAATTAAATTTATTTATAAAGATTCTTATAATAATTATAATATTTATAATAATTTTATTAAAAATTTTTACTTTAATAATTATAATAATAATTATATAAATAATAATTATAATAAATAAAATATATATATCCTTTAATATTAAAATTAATAAAAATATTAAATTAATAATAATAATTTTAATTAAAAATAATTTTTTAAATTATATTAAAAGAATTAATAAAATAATAAAAAATAAAAACCTAATATTAAACTTATTATCCATTAATATATTTAATAATCTTATTAAAAACCTAATATTTATATAAAAGATATTTAAAAGGATATAAAAGAAAATAACCTTTACATTAAAAATAACTATAATTATAAATATATTAATAATAATAATAACTTTAAAAATATTATAACTTATAAAAAAATTTTTAAAGATTTTAATCCCTTTTTTATTAATAATAATTTTAATAATATAACACACTTTGGAATAACTATTTAATCCTTTAAATCATTAAATTATAAATTTTATAAAAAAAAGTTTTCTAATTATAATAAATTATTCTTACATATATAAAAACATTACCTTAATAATATAAAACCCCAACCCAAAACAACATTTTCCTTTAACCTTTCCACCACATTAAAAAAAATTACTATTATTTCTTTACTTAAAAAGAAAACTTCCTTACCTATAATATAAAATTTCTTCCTTATTATTATCACAATAAACCTTATTTTATTTAAATTATATTTAACATATAATACCATTATTCCTTACCAAAATAATTAACCCCCCTAAAAAAAAATCCTTATTATTAATTTAAAAAACCTTTTTAAAATATTACCTTTATTAATAAAAACTTAAATTCCCATTATTAATTTAACTATTAATTCTTACCCTAATATAAATATAAGTTTTACTTATAAAACCAAAACCTATTTTAAGTTTTTCATTATAATTTCATTAGAAATTAAATACTAAAAAAACATTTATATAAATATTAATTATACTCGTACCATAACTAATAAAACTTAAATATAACACCATTACCTTAACAGTAAAATACACACCTAAATAACCCCAATACTCATCCAAGAAATCTTTTCCAACCAAATAATTACTAACAAATACACTATAATTTATTTTTACTTCAAAAGAGTTTATAATAATAAACTTACTATCACATCATTTATTTAAAAAATTACCTTTATCAATAACCTACCCCCTAAACTTTTATTAAAAACAAATATTTTAAATACCAAAAACATTAATATTATTTTTTTTAAAAAAATTACAATTATTTAATTATATAAGATTACCATCCTTTTATTTATTACACTAAATAATAAAAAATATAATAAAATACAAATTATTATTACTTAATAAACTATTATTCCTATATAATATTATTACTATTTAAATATAAAACATTATATAAATTTCAAATAAAATTTTATTTTTAAACCTTATAATAATTAAATTTTTTATTTAACCTCCTTTATTAATAATAATATAAAATAAATTATTATTCGTAACAATACCTTTAAAAATATTATTATCCCTTATTATACCTTTATAAATCACTTTTTTCCTATAAAACAAAATTATAAAAATTATTATATTACTAATAATAAAACTGTTAAACTTTTTATATATCGCTTATTAAAACCTTAAAAATTTAAAAATTACCTATTAAATTCCTCCTTTTAATTTATTATAAATACTAATAATACTCACAAATATCCTAATAATACAATTATATATATAAATTTTAATAAACTAAAAAAATATAAAATATTTTATAATATTATTTCCAAATTTAATAATATTTTTAAAAATAAAAGTTTTACCTTTATTCTTAATAAAAAAATTAAACCTATTTAATTTAAATTAAAATAAAAAAAACTTATTTTTAAAAAATATAAATCATATATAATTAATATTAATAACCAAAAAATTATTAATAATATTATAATAAAATTTATTTCTTAAAAATAATTTTTTTATAATTATAAACTTATCCTTTTTTTTATACCCATTTTTATTATTTATAAAGAAATTTTCATATTAAAAAAAAATAGTTAAATTAAATAAAAAGGTTATATAATAATTAATACCTAAATTATTAATTAAATAATATTAAATAATAAATATTTAATAAAAAATTAAAAATTTATATTATTTAAATATTAAGGAAAACCTTATTCCATTATCTTTAATGCTTTTTTTTTTTATTATTAATGATATATATATTTTATTATAAAATGGATTTTAACTATTATAATTAAAAATGGTTAATTTATATTTAATATTTTTATTATAAAATATAAAAATAATAATATATATATTTAATGTTAAATAAATATAATATTAAAATTAATTAAAAATATTAATATATATTATAATAATATATATATTATATTTATTATATTTAAAAAATATATTTAAA